>CM038142.1:489426627-489673224 GCA_021437245.1 Aegilops speltoides
TCTAGAGTCCGCAGCGCCCCTTCGCAAGAAGGGCAAGACTGCGGACGCTGGCAGCCTCCGCCCAACCGAAGCGCCGGACAACTTGTTGGAGGCGCCAAAGGCGCCCATCGAGGAAGAACACCGCACTATGATGAATGCGGTGATTCAAGGTTCACCGCCAAGGGCGGGCTGACCGGGCTCGCAGAGCCTTCTAACAGCCTTTGAGGTAAGAAGTAAAAATATGGAATGTAATACCGATAGACAAGAGCCCTCGATGCTCGGTTCGTGTTCGGAAAGAAAAGCCGGACCGAGGATCTAAAAAGATATACACAGGGTTGCTAAAAATTATGTCAATATGGGTTTGCAGGTTGCTGCCGACCTCCTCGCCGACCGATCGCGGAGGTCGGTGCTTTGAAGAAGGACTCGAGCGGTCCGAAAGCAAGAGCTCGGCTGTGCCAAGAAGCAACTCGAGGACAAAGAAGGTGAGTAACATCACTTTGAATAGTTACCTTACGTAAAAGGATTTAGGTTGCAATAAAATAACAAGGATAACGTGGTACCGCAGGGCCACTTAACGAGGTGGCAACCTCGAAGGAGGCAGTGTCCGCGTCAACGCAATGCGGCCGCGAACGAAAGCAGAGCGAGAGAAGCAGGAGGCGGGTGGCGGAGGTGCGGCAAGAGCCCGTGCTCATGGAAAAGCATGAGAGTTTGGGAGCGACTCAAAGACTCAAGAGTCCGAGCTGCCTTTGGCTCTTAAAGTGCCAAAGCCGCCAAGGCCGAGGCCCATAAGGCCCTTAAGGAGGTTGAGGATGTGAAGAAAATAGCGCGCGGTAAGGCATTTTTCATGCAAAGCAAGCATGTTAATGTAAACTTCTGATACTTACCCAATTGGAGTTCTCTGTATGCTTGCAGATCTGCCTTGCAGCAGGTCCGATGTCGCCAGATTCTACCGAGCCGAGGAGGGAGCTCAACGGAGAAGGTCTTCCGGTCTCAAGACGCCGAGGCCGCCATCCGTGCCCCCTAGCGACTGTGTGAAGTACTGATCGAGCTCCACAAGGTAGCCGAAGCAGGCCATGAAGGGCCTCATAGTCCGGCCGTGGCTCGGAAAGGCCATGCCTGGAGCTACTTCGCCTCAGCGCGGCTAGTGGATGTGTGCCCGGGTGGAGGTCATCAAGCGCCCGCCAGTATTGAAGGTGCTCGTTGGCCCTTGCCCGCAAAGGTGCATCGGGCAGGATGGATGCGGAGAGGCTTATCACTGACGCGCCGCCAGCTGGCAAGGAGTATCGTACGCCTGAGATGTATTATAAGATTGTCTCTAAGGGTGCCCGCAAGATTGCGGATGAGTGCCCCAGAGATGTAATTATTGAGTAAACTCGCAATGTGTTATCCTGTGCGCTGAAAACTTTGTTCATATGCGCTAAGCAACGCTTATTGATTTAAAATATTACCTTCTGTGCGGCCGTTTATAAAATCTCAGAGATGGCAAGTCGTCGGCTTCAGCCCCCATGCCACGAGTGCTGAGGTGTTCGGGATAAACTTGAGCACTCTTGTTCCCATTTTTGGGTCCATCTAGGGAGGCGCTCAACACAACGAACAAGGCAACTGGACTTATAATGCTTGAACACTCTCACTTAGCCATAGAATTCTATAATTTTAAATTTCGGCGATGCCCCTAGTATTCGAAGACCGAAGTTCGGGCGCTATCCACGCCTTTGGCCGACATTATCCGTTCTTCGCTCAAGCGCATAAGTCTATAGGGACTCAAAAGACCTCTCAACAGCGACCGCCTCGCCTTATCATGCCGCCAGTTTTAGCTTTCCACCGAGGCGCCGCCCAGCTCAACCGGGCGCATCGCAGTGGTTCTCCCAAGGCTACCTTAGCCGGATGTGACGGAACGTAAGGTACCAAAACATGGGAGCCGGGCAAACCCAACTATTGACCCAAGACATGATTCGGAGCCGATTCATATAATGCTATAAGTTTGGGGTGCTGCACTTGTGAAAGTGTTCGGACTTATCACACCATAATGCGGGGAACATAAGCCACTGGTGTATTCGGCCGTACCAAAATATACGGGTGCAAGATGTCATTAATGAACATATATGTAAAGTAATGCAATTATAGGCAAAAAATGCTGCATTATTTATTCAAGGAATTTGCTATGAGTGCGGAATGATACAAATAGTGCAAGAAGCAAGGATTGGACCAATTAAACATGTCCCCTCTAGGGGTGGGCTATGACTAGTGTATATAATCAAATTTAATGCTCGTAATAGAGAACACCGAGTGTTCTTCGCAGCCTTTTTCCCTCCCCGGCTGTTGCATCGTCGGAGTTCGGGCGGTTCGCGCCGGACAGGCCTCCGTGAACGGAGTCCTGTGGTATAAAAAGAAGAAAAAAGAGCGACACACTTGGGAGCCCCTCGTGGTCGAGCCGCACTGGTCTCATAGGTCGTGTGCCTCCCCTATGCCCATGGTATCTCCAGAGCGTAATGATGTACGCGAGGGCTGGTTTTGCAATCATGCGAGGGCTGGGTTAGCCGCATTGCTACGCTGTGCTCAAACGTGCCAAGTGGTCTTGATTGATGTTGCTCCGGCGCGTTTGGCCATGTCCGGTCGCTTAACGGCCGGACTCAAAATTGCCTTAGGAGGCTGCTCAGCATTTCCGCCGCGAGAGCCGCCAGATGTTCCTCCGCTCGAGGGAGCGCCTGTTTCCATTGACCGTGATGACTCCATGAGGGCCTGGAATCTTGAGCTTGAGGTATGCGTAATGTGGCACCGCTGAACTTTGCGAACGCGTTCGTCCGAAAGCAGAGCGTGATGGCCGCCGCGAATGGGACTATGTCAAAGATTAACTCTCGCCCGAAATTGTCCGGGATCCAAGACCACTTCTAGTGTGACTGAGCTCGCATAATTGGCCTCAACGCTCGGGTATGACGCTTTTGAAGGTCGCTTTGTAGGTTTAATCCTTGAGGGTCTATGCCCATCTTGGCGACCGTATCCCGATAAAGCAGGTTCAGCTACGCCGCCGCCCATCGACTCTCGAGGTGAAATCCATCGACGATTGGGTCCAAAACTAATGTGGCGAATCCGCCATGGCGGATATCGGTCGGATGGTCTCTTCGATCGAAAGTGATCGGGCAAGAGGACCATGGATTGAACTTCGGGCGACGCTCCATCGCATATACGCCCCTTAGTGCACGCTCGCTCCCTCCGGTATATGGGTTGCGATATCATGTTTACCGTCCGCACTTGTGGGGGACCTTCATCCTCTATCGCTCGGCGGCCGGGTTCTTCCTCGTCGTCGCTATGCAGCCCCTTGTCGTTGTTTTCGACAATTAACTTGCCTGCCTGCTTAAATACCCAACAATCTCTGTTGGTGTGGTTACCTGGCTTTTCGGGGGTGCCATGTATCTGGCATGAGCGGTCGAGTATTCGGTCCAAATTGGACGGACCCAGAGTAGTTCTTTTGAATGGCTTCTTTCGTTGACCAAGTTTAGAGCCTCTAAATCCGGCGTTGACTGTCGTATCCTCATTGTTGTCGCCGTTAACGCGGCGTTTATTTTTGTTTCGATGCGACCTGCCATTGTGGTCCTTAGTATCCGGACTGCCAACATTTTTGCTGAGGTTGTTGCTGCGAGCTAGCCAGCTATCCTCGCCCGCACGTAAGCGGTCATTAATGATGTGAGGGCTGCCATGGATTTCGCTTTTCCTGCCCTAGGTGCCGGGCTAGCCACTCATCGCGGATGTTATGTTTGAAGGCTGCGAGGGCCTCAAAGATCCGGACAATGGGCGATTTGATTTTTCTTGGTTAAGAACCGTGTCCGTAATTGTCCGCCGATTCATTTGGCTTCAATTATGTGGCTTAGGTCATCGGCGCTCGTGGTCGCATATATGTGCCCCGAAGTTGTCGAGAATGCGGCTTCCGTGTCCCCCAACACCCAATTGACTCGTGGGCAAGCTGTTAAGCCAATGCCGAGCTGGTCCTTAAGCTTGAGCGAGATATTTGATGGCGTGGAGATCGCCGCCATGGGCCATATGGATATGAAGGAGATAATCCTCGATCCAAACAGCGGGTCTCACAGCCATCATAGGATTCGGCGTCGACGGGTTTAAACCCTTCAGGGATTTGATGATCCATTACTTCGTCTGTGAAGCATAGTGGGTGTGCGGCGCCTCTATATTGAGCAATGTCACGACGTAGCTCAAGAGAGCATTGTCTGCTATGTTCGGCCCGGCCGGAGTTGCTTTATCCAGCGTGACGGTATTCGTCGTGGGTCGTGGGGCGCCCACGTGATCCATAGATAGATCTGAATTGTCTTGCCTTGTCCTCCAATATATCCCGCAAGTCCGGCGTGTTCCTCGTGGGCTTGTGACTTTTTGAGCGATGCCGGGTACGGTCTTGGTGGAGGGCCTAGGTGTTCTTTCGTCCCACCACGGGTGGTCGGTCCGCCAGACAGCGCGCTGGTGATGAAGGTATATATGCTTCCTCCTCTAGTCGGGGAGCAACTTGCGCTTTGGGTAGCTCTTGAGGGCGCTCGAGTTCATACTCTTCGCCGCGAGGACCTCGGTCCATCTGTCGGCCAGCAGGTCTTGATCAGCTTGAAGCTGTTGCTGCTTTTTCTTTAGGCTGTTGGTCGTGGCCATTAGCCTGCGTTTAAAACGCTCTTGTTCGACGGGATCCTCGGGCACGACAAATTCATCATCGTTGAGGCTTGCCTTGTCTCCGGAGGGAGGCATGTAATTGTCATGCTCTAACTCCTCATCTGCAGCTCTCTCTCGAGGGCTGGCTTCCCCGTCCTCCTGTGCTGAGTTGTACTAGAGGGGGTTGTCTTTGGCACTTTCTGGGGTGTTATTATCTCCGGTGCCGGAATCTCCATTCTTGCTGTGGTGGGATTTAGAGCGACGCCCGACGCCAAGACTTGGGCTGTTTTTATGAATCTGCCCGCCGCTTCTTCGCCGTCCCCATCTTTTGGGGTGTCCACCATGTATATGTCGATGACAAGGTGGTCTTCCAAGGCCTCAGAGGCGCTTAGTTCTTGATCGCCTCCGCATCGCCGCCCATACCATCGATGTCTTCGAGTCATAGTCTAGCATGTCGGTTAGATCGCCGACAAGTGGCTACAAAGTGGGTGGTGGGTGGGCTTTGAATTTTTCGCCGTCCGCATCTCAACCGCCCCGGCCGTAGTCCGCCAGGCTCTCCGGATAGCGAGAGATGCTTTAGCAAATTTAGGATGTCGCCAAAGGGTGAGTGCTGAAAGATGTCCGCAGCGGTGAACTCCATGATCGGCGCCCAACTGATTCGATCGCCAGGGCGCAGGAGGTTCGAGTCCGCAGGAGTCCGCACCTTGGAGTCACGAGCTTTATAAGGGACGAGATCGTGTTCGCCCATCGCCATGGAAGTTGCAGGTCCCGAGGCAAAGGTCCAGCCACCTGTCCTCGACCGCGGATCGGCCTGCACTATGGGTCGGAGCGGATTTGTGTGCAGCTCCAAGGTACCGTCCGGTGGCGAGTTAGGTCATGCCCATCGAGACAAGGCGGCACGCCGCTGCAGCTCGGATCCATCAAGATCAAGTCTCCGCGATGTCCGCCGTGAAGTTTAGGCTCCCAACCGACTGGTGGCTGGGGCGAAGCTGATTCGCTCCAGATGGCCAAGTGAATTGCCCGCGCAGGCGGCCGCCGAACACGAAGATCTGTCCAGGAGGAAAGTCTCACCGGACGGCGTTGTTGTTGATTGAAGAAGACATCAAGTTTATCGGTGATGACACAGAGGAACTCTCAATGAAAGCACCAATGTCGGTGTCAAACCGTGGATCTCGGTAGGGGGTTCCGAATCGTGCGCCTAGGCGGATGGTAACAGGAGACAAGGGACACGATGTTTTTACCTGTGTTCGGCCTCTCGATGGAGGTAAAACCCTACTCCCGCTTGATTGATATTGATGATATGGGTAGTACAAGAGTGGATCTACCACGAGATCAAGGAGGCTAAACCCCAGAAGCTAGCCTATGGTATGATTGTTGTAATGGTTGTTCGTCTCCTGCGGATTAAAACCCTCCGGTTTATATAGACACCGGAGAGGGCTAGGGTTACACGTAGTCGGTTACAATGGTAGGAGATCTACATATCCATATCGCCAAGCTTGCCTTCCACGCCAAGGAAAGTCCCATCCGACACGGACGAAGTCTTCAATCTTGTATCTTCATAGTCTTGGAGTCCGCTAACGATGATAGTCCGGTTGTCCGCACACCCCCAGTCCTGTGACTCCTCGATGGTGTCGATAACGCGGATCTCGCGGCCGTGGATGTGGCGTTAGAAGATGCTCCGGTGGTTGGGTTAAGGATGGTGTCGACGATGCGGATCTCGCAGCCATGGACGGGCGCCGGTTGCCCGTGTTTGGGTTAAGGGTGGTGTCGACGATGCGGATCTACGGCCGGACGGGCGCCGGTTGCCCGTAGGTTGGATGAGGGCGCGAGGAAGCGGATCTGAGGCCGTGGACTTGTGAGTTGGCAAAGCGCCCCGGTAGGGTTGAGAATGGTATAGGGGAAGCTACTCCGGTAGGTTTGACGATGGTGTTGGCGAAGCGGCTCCGGTAGGGTTGAGGAAGGTGTCGGCGAAGCGGCTCCGGTAGGGTTGAGGAAGTTGTCGGCGAAGAGGATCAGAGGCCGTCGACGGGGGCGTCGGTGGGGCCGCTCACGGGGGTGTGGACGAAGTGTCTCCGGTGGGGAGTACGAATGAGCCGCTACAGATGCGCGGCGGTTGACGAGAGTCCCGGCGAAGCAGATCCGGCTCCGTGGACAAGGTCGGCACTGAATGGGTTGTGGTACAATGGTGGATGAGCAGTCTACTTGTTTCTAGGGGAGGTGGGAGGGGTAGATGCGGCCGCAGAAGCAGATCCGGCGAGGTGGACGCCGCTGGCAGTGAATGGGCTATGGTACGCCAGTGGATGAGCAGTCTATGGTTTGAGAGGGAGGGAGAAAGGGCAATGAAGTACGGACGGCGTGATGTAAGATGCTCGTCTTTGTGGAGTTAGTCGCTTTTATGGAGGGGAGAGGAAATGGGGTGCCGTGTAGTGGTGGGAACCGGAAGTTACCAAAGCAGCCCCGACCTATCATGTAGATGAGGGCGGTATTGTAACTATTGGTCTCCGTGAACCAAGGACCAAAGGGGGATTTCGCATGCTAAAGACTAAGGTGGCGGAAACTTTAGAAGGAGGCGGAGATTTTACGCCATGGATCGCTCAGATCCAGCTTCAACTAATTTTGGACCGTATAGCGGAAGGTCATGCTAGACTGTGTACACGGGCATGCGCCAAGAAGTTAATAATCGTGAAGTCCACCGGAAAAAAGACAATAACTCGATGATGCGCCGTAACTTGACGCTCACACGCGTGGGCTAATCATACGGGTGTAGTGGCGCTGCTCACAAAAAAGGGATCAAACGCCAGCCTATGTATTTCTCGTAAATAGATAATTTAGTGCCATTGGTTATTTACTTAAAACATAATGCATTGACGTGTTAGTGTAGAGGCGCACAAAAAGAAATGGATATTGTAGTTAGCTACTTAAAAGTGTTACCTCAGATGATTACATAGCCTCCATTTCATAAATTGCGTACCCTTTGAATTTGTATATGAATATTACATATATTACTTCAAAAAAAACTTAAATCATCCAAGACTAATGAATTTGAATGCAAGAGTAAAAATGGTGCATGTGCATGATAGCTACATTGGTTGTTTGAAGAAACATCACTGTAACTTTGGCATGCACAACTGAAAAGGTTTAAATAGAAAAAAATGTGATATGTGAGTGTCCAATCTTTATAGCGTTGAATCGATATTGTACCTTCGGCCACGATACGAAGTAGATATTGACTTACATTCAAGCGATGCACGTCCACGATCGCTAGATAGTGATACGTGAATGAATTGTGCAATCTCTTTCACAGGCATACATATCTCATTTCCCTGTGGGCATTGGAATCACACACGCGCACTTGTGTATTTCTCCTCCGCCGTGGTTAAATTCGCCTTTCTACCCTGCACTACAAGTCTCTCACACAGAAACACACACGCTCTCTATGTCTAACACGCCCACCCCTTTAATTCCGCCCACCCACAGCCACTAATGTCTCAAAGTATAATAATGTCTCTCACACATATGCTATCTACCTCTCCCATAATATAGCTAGATATGTGTCACACAAACTCCTTCTCTCTACTAGCAAGATGCCCATGCGTTGCACGGAACATCAAGATGCATTTGTATGAGAAGTTTATCTTGCGGGAGAAAAGGATGAATGAGGGAATGCCTTATTTGCAAATGTGGAGAGGGGTGTGGGTATCTTTTTGCAAAATTGCCATATTTTCCTTCCTGTCCGTCGGATATAAATCGGATGGCCTATATTGCAGGATGGCAAGAACACCATCGCCACCAACTCGCTTTTTATAAGAGTAGAGATATGTGAGTGTCACCGCCCCCCACACACACACCCACACTTCCCAACACCAAGGAGTAGGGTGACACTCGATCTTGATACTAATCTCTCGACTGACTTCTCTCTCAAACATACACACGCACTACCCGGCACCGAAGGAGTAGGGTGACACCTCGATCTTGATACTAATCTATCGACTGGATTCTCTCTCAAACATACATACACACACACTACCCGGCACCGAAGGAGTAGGGTGGCATATCGATCTTGATAATAATCTATCTACTCTTTGAAACACACACACACACACACACTCGCTAGTTGTGCCTCTGTGTCTACCGCGCACACTCTCGATACGTCTTTCTCTCCCTCCCCCCCCCCAACAATGACAGCTGAAGGGTGACAACTCGATCTAATCATAATCTGTCAATTGTTTTCTCTCTCAAACATTGTGTCTTGGTGCCTCGCTCGGTAGCCCCCTCGATATGTAGACTTCTCGCGTGCGCACAGCTGTAGTGACGATGACGCTGAACCCAGTGTGCCTTGTTTTTACCGGCCTCATGTGGTAGTTTTCACCCTGTTTTCTGTTAATTAACAAGGCAACCTTTTCTTTTTTACTACTAGTGAATCTAAAATCATTCGCGGTAGACATAAAATATATCACTTCAACCCAATTATTGTAGCAACTATTTTAAAAGAAATTAGCTGGCTGCCCGTGCGTTGCACGGAACACCAAGATGCATTTGTATAAGTAGTTTATCTTGTGAGAGAAAAGGCTGAACGAGGGAAGGCCTTATTTGCGAACGTGGAGAGACATGTGGGTATATTTTTGCAAAATTGCCATAGTTTCTTTCCTATCCGTTAGATATAAATCCGATGGCCTATATTGCTGGATGGCACACACACCATCATCACTAACTTCAGTTTATTCTCCGTCTGAATAGATAAATATCAAATGGATAAAATTAGATGTATCTAAAACTAAAGTACGTCTAGATACATTTTCTTTTATCCATTTTGATGACAAGTATTTCTGGACGGAGGGAGTATTTGTCTTTTTAGAGATTTCAACAAGTGACTATGGCCGGACCTTACCAACATACTCAAAAAAGTAGTCCATAATTTTGATGTTACCCTCTTTTCTTGGCGGTGCAATGCCATCTGGATACCTCATAAATAAATCAAGGACAAATCTGACCCCTTCCTGAAAAGACATACGTAGCAAAATGAGTGAATCTACACTCCAAAATATGTCTACATCCACATCCGTATGTGGTAGTCCATTTGAAATCTGAAAAAGACAAATATTTAGGAACGAATGGAGTATATATAAGAGTAGACATGGAGATATATCTCCAAAGATGGTCTACAACAAAATGTGCTGGGCTGGTTAGCGCCGGATGCTCGCAACGCGATGACATGAGTTCGAATTCTGTCTTTTAACTTTAGATTTTTATATTATATATTACTCTACTTATTTAATATATACTTCTTTCGCTACTGTACTGATAGTCGAACCCACATAGTACTTAGAATATTAAGGATGGACTCTTTTCTTTTTAACTTTCTATATGAAGCGGTAGCCACCCTGCAAGTCACGTGTACGCTGTACATGCAATTAACTTTTTATAGAGGGAAAATCATACATGCAATTAACTCAAACGGATTGGATGTCACTCTATTATTTCCAGCATAAAGAGCATCTCCAACGGCAGCCGGCAAATTTCCTCCCGCTTCCTTCCGCGGAGGACGACATCAAACGCCAGCGGCATACATTTTTACAACTCTAACCAACCAGATGAAATTCGTGCAAACACGGACTGATTTCATATAAGCATGAAGGATTTCATATAAAAAAGTTGGATCTTCATATAAACATGATGGATTTCATTACATTTACATGAACTAAGAGGTGCCAATCCGGCTCTCTTGTATAATTAATACTCCCTCCGTCTGGAAATACTTGTCCTAGAAATGGATATATCTAGACTTATTTTAGTTCTAAATGGCCGCCCGGGGATCCCTTTGTCTTCCTCATGTCTGTCAGACACTTGCGAGGTCGACGAAGGTCCTCGGAAGAGACGAAGCAGCAAAGAAACCACCTGAATCCGCGGTCGTTGCCTCGCCGGTGGCCTTCATGGGTCCAAAGTGGCGGCGGCCTCCCGTGTTCTACTTCTCCTCGATGATGGCGGCGGACACGGAGAAGCTGGCCACCGACTCGTCGCTCTCCACGCACCAAGCTTCTCTCGCCGCATGGCGCCGCCAGCAGCACGGGAGGCGCGCCTTACGACACGGGAGGCGCGGCCACCGCAGACACTGGTGGCGCGGTACGACGCGGCAGCGACGGCAAGACGCATCGGGCGCGTTTCGCCGCCGCAGCCGACGCGGAAGCAACTCGCCACCTCATCGAGCTAAACCGAGCGGCGAAGTTGCTGAACGACGCTACCGCCGGGCGGCAAATAGCTCCGCCGGGCCAAGCAAGGTTGGTGAAGCACCGAGCGGACTCGCCAGATCCGGAGGGTTTCGGCGGGCCACCCACCGGTAATATGCCGGAGAACGGCTCATCGGAAGCCATCATAAGGGTGGAGAAACCGTGAAGGAGGAGATGGGGAGCGCGGAGGGTGCGATTCTTGCCTGCTGTCTATCCGGTCTCGTAAATAGAGGGCGGACGGTAGGAGTTGGCGGCGCCCGCCTCGCTTAAACCGAGGGCGACGGGAGGAGTTCGCCGGTGTTATGTTTAATTCGCCCGCCATGAACGGACGGTGGCCGGAGTAGGATTCTCGGTTTGCATGCAGGTTTAACGGAGGGGTTTAATGGAGGCGTCGGGCGTGCAGCGGGCGGCGTAGTACTATTTGATTTGACAGCATTAATGAGCCGTCAAATCACAAAGGCCCTCGCCTCTCGTGATACCATTCGAGCTAGACTGCCCCGCCCTCTAGCCTTTTAAAAAATGTATATACTCCACTTTTGTACAGTAGTAGTATCGATGGATTGCTCCATGGAGCAAAACTTGAACTTAAAAAAAAGGTGGTACATATAGAGAGCACTCGTGAACTATGTGTCATACATGGCAATAAATAAAGTACTACATGATACTAATATATGATACATGGCGCAAGAGTACTAAGTATTATTAATACAATTTTGCTAGAACTCATCTAGATGAGATATAATTTGGTCTCATTCATATTTTATAGCCATTGGATGTGATGCTATAAGATGCATGTGTGCTGACGTGGGTTGTATTTGTTCTTGTGCAAATTAATCGACCATCGCATGTCATGTTTGATAGTATCAAGTCATTAAAAGCATACAAGCCCCACATCTCTTCTTGGTTGATTCCTCTATTTATGTCAAAAAATAAGAAACAACGTGAGAGTTAATGCACCACGCCTATGTGTTTACTAGTATTTGGTTTTCGTAAGATGACTTAATACTCACCTAGACGAAGGGAGTATTCGATTTGACAGCGGGCGGTGCAGTTCCCGATACGGATTTAATGCAGACGAGGGAGGGAGTAGCGGTTCCTGATATGTTGAATGGCCAATGCATCCTCCTTCAGTTAATGCATGAGGGAAGTAATGGGAGGAGGTCCGGGAAAAGAGGTTGCACAATGTGAATACAACGCAGTTTGCCCTCATTGCCCTCATATAAAGGCGCCCCTCCATTCCAATGCATCTACCACATCGTACGCACCTAAGCATTTGCCTAAGCACCTACACTAAGAGCTCGCTCCAGACCCATGGCAGCGATGCGCGTGAGCGGCCAGCGGCTGCGCCAGATGGTCCACGACACCGGCCTGTAGCATGGCGCTGAGGATCATCTCCAGATGGTGTTGCAGACCGGCTGGTGGATGGCCGCCGTCGAAGCCAACTACGACTCTCAGTTGGACCAGATTATCGTTGCCACCAGCAACAAGTTCACCGTCCTCAAGAAGCTCGCAGACGACATCGTCAGATTCTCCAGCCCCGCGCCGGGCTCCTCATTGCTCGCCACCCTAATCGCCTCCATGGCCGAACCTCTTTCAAGCACTGGTGCCCCTGCGACTGCCCGACGACGCCACAAAAAATGTCCACCTGGAGGTCGCGCTCGCCGCGAGGTGCCTCGCCCTGCAAGAATTCATGGACCTACACATCCACGTGTACGAGCAAATCGTGTACATAGGTATCTACAAGGCCAGTGAGGACGCTACGATGTTGGCCTTCCTCAACCGGTTGGAAGCCTTGGATGCCTTTGTTGAGAAGCACCTTGACCTCGCCACAAAAGCCGCCGCTCCTTAGCCGCCGGCCGGTGACCCGACGCACTAAGTTGAGGAGGAGGAGGTCGTACGTTCGTGGATCCATCTTTCTTCTTGCTCTTCAGAACCACCACTCGTGATCGCATCATCGCGGGCCTTAATTTTATTGTGTTGTTGCATTCTCGCTCCAATAATACCGACATGTGCGATCCCTTTGCTTAATTATATGCATCATCGTAACTAGTACTCCATCCGCCAATTTATAAGTTGTGCTTACCTTTTTCCATCAACTTTGCAGAACGCACGGCATCTTGCTAGAAACACTAGAATATGCCTATATAATCCGTATGTGATAGTCCATTTGAAATCTCAAAAAAGACAAATATTTAGGTACAGAGGGAGTAATATATTAGGAGTATATCAAAACAATAGTGATTTCTTTCAAGTTTGTGAACAAATACTACTATTCTACTACTTTGGATCCGTCGCAACGCATGGGCACATTGCTAGTAAAAGGAAAAGGCCTGCCGCGTTCGCGTCGCACCCCCACAGGCCCGGGAATCGGGAGTACAACACGGCCCGTCTGGCATGACACATAGCTTAGGGAAGGCGTGTTGCCTAGCAGTGGCGGAGCTTGAAGCAAAATGTTGGGCGTGCCAGTCTAGCCAGGCTATAGAAATTACCCTTGCGTTGACGTTCCATGCCTCAAAACTGGATGTACAACTACGAAAATCCTGCTAGGTTGGGCGGGCCAGGGCACGTGTTGACCTCACGAGTTCGCCTGCGGCCTTGCATTTTCACTTTCATGTGGGACCGCTGAGCAAACCGACACCACGCCCCGCCAGGTTGGAAAACAAAAACAAGGGAAGATCTAGCAAGAGTACGGAAGCCAAGAAATTTTGTGTCGACAAAGCTCGCTGATAGAGTAGGAGCATTCCAGATTAGTATTACTCCTACTAGTACTACCAAGTTTGTACTCCTAATACTATATTAATAGTACTACCACTATACAACTAGTAGATACATGCATGGCACAACATCAGAGGAACAAAAACGGAAGATCTTGTTTTGGGTGATTTATCTTTTTTCAATCAACGAGTATGAATAATATGATGTGGGGGCACCCATGAAGCTTATGTGGCTTGGTTTCATGGCTACGGAAGGTTAGAGAAAAATAAATAGATAATTTGTTTAGAGTGCACTCCACTAAATAGATATACTTTGGATCCATTGCAACGGACCGGCACATCTATATCTATACCCGCTATATAGTGTGTGAAAAACTTTGAAAGTTGGTCGTTGAATGAAGCCAATCCGACGGTACAAAGATGGCAAATCCGAGCACTACTGGCCGTTGGATATCATCCACCAGATTCTTCCACATGTATAATCTAGAAGACTCCATGGTTGAACTTAATTCATGACTAACTTTGCCACAACTAAGCTTAGGCAAAGTTTCTTCAAAATGAGAGCCACAAGTTGGCAAGCCTAAGGGAATCTTGCCACATTTTTTGTGTGTATGTCATGTCGGGCCTTAGTGTGGCTTGCCTAAGGTGTGTCTTGAACGAAACACTCACCTAAGTTAATCAAACTTGCCTAACCTTACATTCCACCAGATTTTGCCACATGTTAGAATCCAGAAAACTCCACATGTAGAAGCATAATGCACAAACCACCAAAATCTCATGCGTGCAATGCACGTGTACCTTACTAGTACTAGTTGGTAGTAGTAAGAAACAAATTCCAGTTTTGGCACGAGCTCGATTCACGGAGCACCACAAGGCCTGCCGTAGGAGTTACATTTCCCTCTCGGGGCCCACGGGACTGAACTTCAGTGGCTTAGTGCCTGGCCTATGAGTCAATGACATGCGGACCTTAAATGTGGCTGGCCCACATGTCATTCTCATGGTGGTGGCGTGGTTCGCGACTCACTCGTTCGAGATGAACCGGCCGGTGGTGGCATGGCCTTGGCGAGGGTACCACAGCTGGGCGTCGGGGCATTACGAGGCGTAGATGGCCACACCGGCGGGTACTACTTGTAGTACATAAGTACTCCAGCTGAGGATTGATGCCCGGGATGAAATATGTCACAGCCGCTGGATGAAAATTCGATGGTGCGGGAGTACGGATCGGAGCACAGCTGCGGAGCAGGCAAACCGCGTCCAATCGGGTGTGTCTATGGTAGAAAGTTGATGGTCGCCGTAGTTCAGCTGGCCCGCATGTCATGCACACAAAGGCAGAGGAGCGGTGGGGCCGAGAGGGATGAGGGGCACGAACAATCCTATTATTTTATCATCGACATGTGGGACCCATAAGTGTGGGTCCCACCGCCGCTGAAGGAAAGGCAGGCAAGGCGTGATAGCCACGCCGAGGATCCATGTCCATGTCGGGGGACGTCATGCCGTGGGTTGGAGCGGCATCGTGGGAATCGCGTGTGAGTGTGGCAGTGGTAGAAACAAGAATCGTGATGGTCGCCGTGGTTCAACTTCCATGGACAAGCTGTCGTGTCTGCTGACACATGTATATTCAAACTAGAGTGTTTATATTTCAAGCACGTGAACAAGTATTATTCTACTAGTTTGGATCCATTGCAACGCACGGGCCAGCACATTGGTAGTAATAGTGTCCATCTCTATCTCTAGAGGCCTTCCCTCGTTCATCCTTTTCTCTCACAAGATAAACTACTCATACAAATGCATCTTGATGTTCCGTGGAACACACGAGGATGTTTCCTTAGGGGTCTCTCCAGCCTGGCGTGGTCGTAGTTGCAAGTTGACGCCCCTTGAGATGCCGACATTGAGGGGCACTCGGATTTCCTCCGATGAGTAGGTAAGATGAATTTGATCACGTAGTAAATGCATTCTAAAAACTACTTCTGTGTCCATTTCCTAATTCTCCCCCTGCCCACTGTTTCACAGGCTAGGCTCGATGCGAGTGGAGATTGGCTTGCATATGTATTGGAGGGTACCGACATCAATTTGCACAACATTTACAACGGTGACACCATTCCCGTAGAACCTTTGTCCAACATTGGGATCAGCCATGCAACGGGCCACCGCATGAATTGGTACGATGGAACCACGGTGAGATTGAATAAGATAGCACGAACCTTGCACATGGCAGTCAAAGGCGGACCATGATGTCTGCGGCCGATTTGTTGCCATACGAGTAGGAAGACACTGTGCTCCTTTCTAATCGCATCTTCGCGGTGACAAACCAGGGGACTTATTTTGTATGGGAAACATCCTACGATATACTCCCTCTCTCCCAGTTTATTTGTTTTGAATCTTTTCATTTTATAAGTTTCAAATTCAAATTTAGAGCTCCCCATCACAAGTTGAGATTACAATGTCCATTAAATCATTGTGTGCATGTATACTAAAGAAACAAATCTCGAGTTTGGCATGAGTTCGTGCTGCGGGAGCACCACAAGCCCTGGCGCAGGAGTTACATTTCCTCTCAGGCCGCTGGACTGAGCTTCAGCGCTTACTACACCTACCTTGAGTCAATAACATGTGGACCCGATAGGTGATTGGTCCACATGTAATGCTCCCGAAGGCAGTGGGGCAGTGGGGCCAAGAGGGGTGAGCCGCAGGTCGGGGACGGTGGTTTCATGGGTTCGAGCGGCCAAGGGAATCGCGGGTGGCTATGGTAGAAACTTGATGCTCGCCGATTTTAGGTGGCCCACATGTCATGCACACAAAGGCAGAGGGGTGGTGCAGCCGAGAGGGGTGAGGCGACGCCGGGGCGTGGTGCCGCCGGGTTGAGAGGCGCTGGGAATCGCGAGATGAAACGTGATGGTCGCCAGAGTTGAACTTCCATGGACAAGCTGTCATGTCTACGGACACATGCATCGTGATACCGATCATCGGAAGGAGTAGCATAGAAAGCTATATATGCGGATAAATAGTTCCTATAGTCAAGCGGACCCATGCTACTACTCTGTTCCAAAGACATGCACACCATCGAAATAGTCCATCTATATCAATATACACCGAGAGGGAATAATTTTTTTTACAAGAGAGGAAATAGTTCATTCATCCATAATGCCCTCCTGCTGGTGCAGCGCTTTCTTGTTGTTGTTGTTGTTGTTGGTGGTGTTGTTGTCGTTGTTATTCTCATTCTCTGTGGGAGACGGCTTCGCGACAAGCTCTTTGGACCTTGCAGCTATCTCGAAACTCACACGGGCATCGAGGGCAGCATATTTTATCCGCCAGACGTCAAGGGATAATTCTCCCATCCGCATTTACCTTAATTCCACCGTCTCATCACCCTTCTGAAGATTTGTACTGAGCACAAAATTTGCTATGTCGAATAGGGATGGTGTCTGTTTAGCACAATCTTCTACAGGAATTTTGATTCTGTTTTGTAGGTCAGCGATGCTTTTCAAATCAAGGTTGTACGGCTCCAGCTTCTGTTTGTCCCCTTTGATGGCTGCCCCACAGAAGTATACGTCCTCCGAGACAAGAAATTGTGAAGCTCACCTGGTATGGAGGGCGAGTGTATGATGTGGTACACCAAAACATCATCTTCGAGCCACAGCTGAAGGACGACGGCGCGCTGGATCTTCCCAGGCTCGCCTGTACTCTGCTGCCGAGACCGATGACCTCGTCTCGCTTTTCGAGGAGTTGATACATTGTTGATCCACTGCCGAACAACCCTTGGGTTGATGGTGACGGTGGCAACTATGCGCATTGAACCTTCGACGAGGACATGTTGGACGCTAAAAACCTGCATCTCGATCTCTTTCGCCATTTGGAGCCGCTGGAATGGAGGGCTATGGTTTGGAGAATTAGGATTAGATGGCTAGTCTAACTAAAGTAGTAGATGATTATTTAAATAGGTTAAAACAATGTGAACGTAGTGGGGTTTGGATGCAAATGAAGACGAAGGGGAGGTGAAGAAGCCGAGGCGAATCGGTTCCCGATGGAGAAGTAAATGGGAGAAGTGGCGTGCAGGCAGTTGATTAGACGACTAGGTAGACTAATTAAACAAAAAGGCTATGCGGGTAGACTGAGGAGTCGTACCTGTTCGTGTACGTGCCCATCCTTCCTGATAGGTGGGACCTATGCAAACAGATAAAAAAATGTGTCATAGCTTTTTTTTGAGCGCGTGAGTGGGAGACACAACATTCTCTGGTTAAGGAATACTCCCTCCGTTTAGGTGAGTATAAGTCACCTTATGAAAATCAGGTTTTCCCAAAACCTTTAGGCGTGGAGCATTAACTTCCTGCTCGATCCCCTCCCAGTCTCGTTAGCTAGCGTTCTCTTCCTCTGCTGCCGCGTTCTACCTTTCCATTTTTCCTCTTCTCAAGTGTGGAACGATCTGCATGTCGTCCTTGATGCACCAGAACAACCACTGCATGCATCGGGGCAGGGCATTGATTGGGCATGCACGAGAATTTGGTTATGCTCGCAATATGGATGATACCTGAACGATGAAGTGAACGGGCATGCTAGCACAGGAGACCTATTTCCACTATACAATACTGGAGTACTCATGTTCCTACTAGTAGTAGTAGTAGTAGTAGTAGTAGTAGTAGTAGTAGTAGTAGTAGTAGTAGTAGTAGTACAACTGTGGTACACTTGATGGTCAAAATACTATTCCTCCGGTCCTCACAGTGAAGTGACAACACCCTGCGCCTGACACTGAAGGAAATACGCCCTAGAGGCAATAATAAAGTTATTATTTATTTCCTTATATCATGATAAATGTTTATTATTCATGCTAGAATTGTATTAACCGGAAACATAATACATGTGTGAATATATAGACACACAGAGTGTCACTAGTATGCCTCTACTTGACTAGCTTGTTAATCAAAGATGGTTATGTTTCCTAACCATGAACAAGGAGTTGTTATTTTATTAACAAGGTCACATCATTAGTTGAATGATCTGATTGACATGACCCATTCCGTTAGCTTAGCACTCGATCGTTTAGTATGTTGCTACTGCTTCCTTCATGACTTATACATGTTCCTATGACTATGAGATTATGCAACTCCTGCTTATCGGAGGAACACTTTGTGTGCTACCAAACGTCACAACGAATCGGGTGATTATAAAGGTGCTCTACAGGTGTCTCCTAAGGTACTTGTTGGGTTGGCGATTTCGAGATTAGGATTTGTCACTCCAATGCTCGGAGAGGTATCTGGGCCCTCTCGGTAATGCACATCACTTAAGCCTTGCAAGCATTGCAACTAATGAGTTAGTTGCGAGATGATGTATTACGGAACGAGTAAAGAGACTTGCCGGTAACGAGATTGAACTAGGTATTGATACCGACGATCGAATCTCGGGCAAGTAACATACCGATGACAAAGGGAACAACGATGTTGTTATGCGGTCTCGACCGATAAAGATCTTCGAGAATATGTAGGAACCAATATGGGCATCCAGGTCCCGCTTATTGGTTATTGACCGGAGACGGTCTCGGTCATGTTCACATTGTTCTCGAACCGTAGGGTCCGCACGCTTAAGGTTTCGGCGATGCTTATATTATGAGTTTATGAGTTTTGATGTACCGAAGGAGTTCGAGTCCCGGATGAGATCGGGACATGACGAGGAGTCTCAAATGGTCGAGACGTAAAGATCGATATATTGGACGACTATATTCGAGTTCGAAAGGTTCCGAGTCATTCGGTATTTATCGGAGTACCGGAGAGTTACGGGAATTCGTCGGGAGAAGTATTGGGCCTTATGGGCCACACGGGAAAGAGAGAGGGCTGCCCGAGCAGGCCGCGCCCTTGCCCTAGTCCGAATTGACTAGGGAGGGCCGCACCCTCCTTCCTTCCCTTCTCCCTCCCTTTCCTAGTCTCCTACTCCTAATACATGGAAGGTCTCCTAGTTGGACTAGGAAGGGGGAATCTTACTCCTGGGAGTAGGACTCCTGTATGCCGCCATAGTAGAGGGCCGCCCTCCCTCCTCCACTCCTTTATATACGGGGCAGGGGCACCCCATGGACACACAAGTTGATCATTGAGACGCGCCTTAGCCATGTGTGGTGCCCCTCCACGATATTACACCTCGGTCATATTGTAGCGGTGCTTGGCGAAGCCTCGCGACAGAGAACATCAAGATCGCCACCACGCCGTCAGGTCGACGGAACTCCCCTCGAACCTCTACTGGATTGGAGAACGAGGGTGCGCCATCGAGCTGTACGTGTCAAGAACTCCGAGGTGCCGGAGTAACGGTGCTCGGATCGGTTGAACCGGGAAGACGACGACTACTTCCACTACGCTGTGTCAACGCTTCCGCTTCGGTCTCACGAGGGTACGAGACAACACTCTCCCTCGCTGCTATGTCATCACCATGATCTTACGTGCGAGGGAAAATTTTTGAAATTACTACGCTCCCCAACAAAGGGTATCGAGCCTAGGTTTTATGGTTTGATGTTATATGCACGAGTAGAACACAAGTGAGTTGTGGGCGATATAAGTCATACCGCTTACCAAAGATGTCATACTTTGGTTCGGGCGGTATTGTTGGATGAAGCGCCCGACCGACATTACGCAGACGCTTATGCGAGACTGGTTTTACCGCCGTGCTTTGCACACAGTGACTAGCGGTGTCGTTTCTCCAACTTTAGTTGAACCGAGTGTGGCTAAGCCCGGTCCTTGCGAAGGTTAAAACAGCACCAACTTGACAAACTATCGCTGTGGTTTTGATGCGTAGGTGAGATTGGTTCTTGCTTAAGCCCGTAGCAGCCACGTAAAATTTGCAACAACAAAGTAGAGGACGCCTAACTTGTTTTTGCAGGCATGTTGTGATGTGATATGGTCAAGACGTGATAAGATATAAGTTGTTGTATGAGATGATCATGTTTTGTTGAAGTTATCGGCAATCGCGTAAGCCCTATGGATGTCTCTTTGTTGCATAAGATGCAAGTGCCAAATAATTGCTTTACTTTATCGCTATACGATAGCAATAGTTGCAAGAGCAATAGTTGGTGAGACAACCATGTGATGACACATTGATATAGATCAAGATGATGAAGATCATGGTGTCGTGCGGTGACGATAGAGATCATGACAGTACTTTGGAGATGGAGATCAAAGGCGCAAGATGATCATGGCCATATCATGTCACATATTTTGATTGCATATGATGTTTATCGATTATACATCTTATTCTTGCTTTGATTGACGGTAGCATTTTAAGATGATCTCTCACTAAAATTATCAAGAAGTGATCTCCCGAGTATGCACCGCTGCCAAAGTTCGTCGTGCCTGCACACCACGTGATGATCGGTGTGATAAGCTCTACGTCCATCTACAACGGGTGCAAGCCAGTTTTGCACAAAGCGGAATACTCAGTTAAACTTGACGAGCCTAGCATATGCAGATATGGCCTCGAACACGGAGACCGAAAGGTCGAGTGTGAATCATATAGTAGATATGATCAACATAAGATGTTCACCATTGAAAACTACTCCATCTCACGTGATGATCGGTTATGGTTTAGTTGATTTGATGACGTGATCACTTAGATGACTAGAGAGATGTCTGTCTAAGTGGGAGTTCTTAAGTAATATGATTAATTGAACTTAAATTTATCATGAATTAGTCCCGTAGTATTTTGCAAATTATGTTGTATGATCAATAGCTTATGAAGTTGCTTTCATATGTTTATTTTGATATGTTCCTAGAGAAAATTGTATTGAAAATGTTAGTAGCAATGATGCGGATTGGATCCGCGATCCGAGGTTTATCCTCAATGCTGCATGTAAGAATTATGTCCTTAATGCACCGCTAGGTGATGACCTATTGCAGGAGCACATGCAAATGTTATGAACGCTATTAGCTCAATATGATGACTACTTGATAGTTTTGTGCACCATGCTTTATGGCTTAGAATCGACTTCAAAGATGTTTTGAACATCATGGACCATATGAGATGTTCCAGAGTTGAAGTTAATATTTCAAGCAAATACCCGAGTTAAGAGATATGAAGTCTCCAACAAGTTCTATAGCTAAAAGATGGAGGAGAATCGCTCAACTAGTGAGCATGTGCTCGATTGTCCGGGTACTACAATCGCTGAATCAAGTGGGAGTTAATCTTCCAGATAAGATGGTGATTGATGAATTTTCTAGTCACCATCACCAAGTTAGTAGAACTCGTGATGAACTATAGTATGCAAGGGATGATGAAAATAATTCCAGTTTTTCATGATGATGAAATCGATGAAGGTAGAAATCAAGAAAGAACATCAAGTGTTGATGGTTAACAAGGCCACTAGTTTCAAGAAAAGGGCAAAGGGATAGAAGGAACTTCAAGAAGAACGACAAGCAAGTTGTTGCTCAATGAAGAAGCCCAAGTCCGGACCTAAGCCCGAGACTAAGTGCTTCTACCGCAAAGGGACTGGTTATCGGAAGCGAACTACCCCAAGTATTTGGCGGATAAGAAGGATGGCAAAGTAAACAAAGGTATATTTGATATACATGTTATTGATGTGTACTTTACTAGTGTTTATAGCAACCCTCGGTATTTGGTACTGGTTCGGTTGTTAAGAGTAGTAACTCCAAACAGGAGTTGCGAGAATAAATGTAAACTAGTTAAGGGTGAAGTGACGATGTGTGTTGAAAGTAGTTTCAAGATTGATATGATCATCATCGCACACCCCTATACTTTCGGATTAGTGTTGAACCTAAATAAATGTTATTTGGTGTTTGCGCTGAGCATGAATATGATTTGATCGTGTTTATTGCAATACGGTTATTCATTTAAGTAAGAGAATAAACTGTTGTTCGCTTACATGAATAAAACCTTATATGGTTACACATCCAATGAAAATGATTCATTGGATCTCGATCGTAGTGATACACATATTCATAATATTGAAACCAAAAGATGCAAAGTTAATAATGATAGTGCAACTTATTTGTGGCAATGCCGCTTAGGTCATATTATGTAAAGCGATGAAGAAACTCCATGCTGATGGGATTTTGGAATCACTTGATTATGAATCACTTGATGCTTGCGTAACCGTGCCTTTTGGGCAAGATGACTAAAACTCCGCTTCTCCGAACAATGGAACAAGCTACCGACTTATTGGAAATAATACATACCGATGTATGCGATCCAATGAGTGTTGATGCTCGTGGCAAGTATCGTTATTTTTCGACCTTCACAAGATGATTTGAGCAGATATGGGTATATCTACTTGATGAAACATAGGTCTGAAATAGTTGAAAGGTTCAAAGAATTTCAGAGTGAAGTGGAAAATCATCGTAACAAGAAAATAATGTTTCGCGATCCGATCATGAGACTAATATTTGAGTTACGAGTTTGGTCTTCAATTAAAACAATGTGGAATAGTTTCACAGCTCACGCCACCGAACACCACAATGTTATGGTGTGTCCAAACATCGTAACCGCACTTTATTGGATAAAGTGCAATCTATGATGTTTCTTACCGATTTACCAATATCGCTTTTGGGATCATGCATTAGAGACAACTGCATTCACGTTAAATTGGGCACCATCAAAACTGCTGAGACGACACTATATGAACTGTGGTTTAGCAAGAAACCCAAGTTGTCATTTCTTAAAGTTTGGAGTTGCGATGCTTATGTGAAAAGTTTCATCCCGATAAGCTCGAACCCAAATCGAGAAGTGCGCTTCATAGAATACCCAAAGGAAATTGTTGGGTACACCTTCTATCACAGATCCAAGGCAAGATATTCGTTGTTTAAGATGGATCCTTTCTAGAGAAGGAGTTTCTCTCGAAAGAAGTGAGTGGGAGGAAAGTAGAACTTGATGAGGTAATCAGTACTTTCCTTATTGAAAGTAGTTCATCACGAAATCTGTTCTTGTGACTACTATACCAATTAGTGAGGAAGCTAATGATGATGATCATGTAACTTCATATCAAGTTACTACCGAACCTCGTGAGGTAAACAGAGTGAGATCCGCACTGAGTGGTACGGTAATCCTGCTCGAGGTCGTGTTACTTGACCATGACAAACCTACGAACTATGAGGAAGCGATGATGAGCCCAGATTCCGCAAAATGGATTGAGGCCATGAAATCTGAGATATGATCCATGTATGAGAACAAAGTGTGGACTTTGGTGGAGTTGCCCGATGATCGGCAAGCCATAGAAAATAAATGGATCTTCAAGAGGAAGACAGACGCTGATAGTAGTGTTACTATCTACAAAGCTAGACTTGTCGAAAAAGGTTTTGACAAAGTTCAAGATGTTGAATACAATGAGATTTCTCACTCGTATCGATGCTTAAAAGTCTGTCCGAATCATGTTAGCAATTGCCGCATTTTTATGAAATCTGGCACATGGATAAACAAAACTGCATTCCTTAATGGAGTTATTAAAGAAGAGTTGTATGTGATGCAACCAAGAGGTTTTGTCGATCCTAAAGGTGTTACCAAAATGTGCATCTATGGACTGGTGCAAGCATCTCGGAGTTGGAATATACGCTTTGATAAGTTGATCAAAGATATAGTTTATACAGACTTGCAAAGGAAGCCTCAGATTTACTAGAAAGTGAGTGGGAGCACTACAAGATTTCGATAAGTATATGTGAATGACATATTGTAGATCGAAAATAATGTAGAATTATTCGCAAAGCATAAAGGAGTGTTTGAAAGGAGTTTTTCAAAGAAAGACCTCGTGAAGTTGTTACATATTGAGCATCAAGATCTATAGAGATAGTTCAAGACGCTTGATAAGTTTTTTCAATGAGTACATACCTTGACAAGATTTTGAAGTAGTTCAAAATGGAACAGTCAAAGAAAGAATTCTTGCCTATGTTACAAGGTGTGAAATTGAGTAAGACTCAAAACCCGACCACGGCAGAAGATAGAAAGAGAATGAAAGTCATTCCCTATGCCTTGGCCATAGGTTCTATAAAGTATGCCATGCTGTGTACCAGATCTATTGTATACCCTACAATCGAAGTTTGGCAAGGGAGTACAATAGTGATCTAGGAGTAAATCACTAGACAGCGGTCAAAATTATCCTTAGTGGAATAAGGATATGTTTCTCGATTATGGAAGTGACAAAAGGTTCGTCGTAAAGGGTTACGTCGATGCAAGTTTTGACACCGATCTAGATGACTCTAAGTCTCCATCTAGATACATATTGAAAGTGGGAGCAATTAGCTAAAGTAGCTCCATGCAGAGCATTGTAGACATAGAAAATTGCAAAATACATAACGGATCTGAATGTGAAAGACCCGTTGACTAAGATTCTCTCACAAGCAAAACATGATCACACCTTAGTACTCTTTGGGTGTTAATCACATAGCGATGTGAACTAGATTACTGAATCTAGGAAACCCTTTGGGTGTTGGTCACATGGCGATGTGAACTATGGGTGTTAATCACATGATGATGTGAACTATCGATGTTAATCACATGGTGATGTGATCTAGATTACTGACTCTAGTGCAAGTGGGAGACTGAAGGAAATATGCCCTAGAGGCAATAATAAAGTTATTATTTATTTCCTTATATCATGATAAATATTTATTATTCATGCTAGAATTATATTAACCGGAAACATAATACATGTGTCAATATATAGACAAACAGAGTGTCACTAGTATGCCTCTACTTGACTAGCTTGTTAATCAAAGATGGTTATGTTTCCTAACCATGAACAAGGAGTTGTTATTTGATTAACAAGGTCACATCATTAGTTGAATGATCTGATTGACATGACCCATTCCGTTAGCTTAGCACTCGATCGTTTAGTATGTTGCTACTGCTTCCTTCATGACTTATACATGTTCCTATGACTATGAGATTATGCAACTCCTGCTTATCGGAGGAACACTTTGTGTGCTACCAAACGTCACAACGAATCGGGTGATTATAAAGGTGCTCTACAGGTGTCTCCTAAGGTACTTGTTGGGTTGGCGATTTCGAGATTAGGATTTGTCATCCGAATGTCGGAGAGGTATCTTCGGCCCTCTCGGTAATGCACATCACTTAAGCCTTGCAAGCATTGCAACTAATGAGTTAGTTGCGAGATGATGTATTACGAACGAGTAAAGAGACTTGCCGGTAACGAGATTGAACTAGGTATTGATACCGACGATCGAATCTCGGGCAAGTAACATACCGATGACAAAGGAACAACGATGTTGTTATGCGGTCCGACCGATAAAGATCTTCAGAGAATATGTAGGAACCAATATGGGCATCCAGGTCCCGCTATTGGTTATTGACCGAGACGGTCTCGCTCATGTCTACATTGTTCTCGAACCGTAGGGTCCGCACGCTTAAGGTTTCGGCGATGCTTATATTATGAGTTTATGAGTTTTGATGTACCGAAGGAGTTCGAGTCCCGGATGAGATCGGGACATGACGAGGAGTCTCGAAATGGTCGAGACGTAAAGATCGATATATTGGACGACTATATTCGGAGTTCGGAAAGGTTCCGAGTGATTCGGGTATTTTTCGGAGTACCGGAGAGTTACGGGAATTCGCCGGGGAGAAGTATTGGGCCTTATGGGCCATACGGGAAAGAGAGAGGGGCTGCCCTGGGCAGGCCGCGTGCCCCCCTTGCCCTAGTCCGAATTGGACTAGGGGAGGGGCCGCACCCCCTCCTTCCTTCCCTTCTCCCTCCCCCTTCCTAGTCTCCTACTCCTAATACATGGAAGGTCTCCTAGTTGGACTAGGAAAGGGGGAATCCTACTCCCGGTGGGAGTAGGACTCCCCAGGGCGCGCCATAGTAGAGGGCCGGCCCTCCCCTCCTCCACTCCTTTATATACGGAGGCAGGGGGCACCCCATGGACAGACAAGTTGATCATTGAGATCGTTCCTTAGCCGTGTGCGGTGCCCCCCTCCACGATATTACACCTCGGTCATATTGTAGCAAAGTGCTTAGGCGAAGCCCTCGCGACAGAGAACATCAAGATCGCCACCACGCCATCGCGGTTGACGGAACTCCCCCTCGAACCTCCACTGGATTGGAGAACGAGGGTGCGCCATCGAGCTGTACGTGTGTCAAGAACTCGAGGTGCCGGAGTAACGGTGCTCGGATCGGTTGAACCGGAAGACGACGACTACTTCCACTACGCTGTGTCAACGCTCGCTTCGGCTCACGAGGGTACGTAGACAACACTCTCCCCTCGTTGCTATGTCATCACCATGATCTTGCGTGTGCGTAGGAAAATTTTTGAAATTACTACGTTCCCCAACAGACACTAGTCCAGGCGAGGAGGCGTGTTCGGGTTACCAAAGTTAGCCTCACCCTGTGCACTGTGCAGTCTGTCACCGCCGCTGTACAACACATTGGCGCCTCGCCTCGTCTCCCTCTCCGCTCCCATAGCACCACTCCATCTCCATCTCCTTCTCCGTCTCCGTCTCCGTCTCCATCTCACTGTGCCCCCGTGTACCGTTGCCTCACTCACCTCCCCCAGTACCACTATTCCCTCGCTAGCCGCTCCAACACCGACATCCTTCTCCCCCGTAAATCAAGCCCCCTTCCAAACTCCACCATGGCCGAACGCGAACCGCAAGCAGAGATCCATATGAGCCGCGATTGAGCAATCTCCCAAAGGACATCCTCGACCTCTATTGTTCGTGTATGGATATGTTGACCGCCCTGCGGCTGGCTGCATGCTCGAGGGACATGCACACGGCCATCGTTGAAGCGAGGCCTAAGCTTTTCAAGACACCCTGCTTGCTTCTATCTGGTCTTGCGAGATTGGCTCACCATGATACGGAGGCGTGCATCATGCCCCTCGACTTCAAACCGATCTCCATTAGCTGAAACTTCTTTGCAGGTATGTAGTGTGTCGCCGTACATCATTTCCCTCGACATCCTTCCGATCACCATCGCCCGAAACTTCTTGGCAGGTATGTACTGGGTCGGCATGAACACCCACTAGATGGCTGCCATTAGAGAAGACGGTAAAAAGTTGGTGCTCATGAACTTCCAGACCTCCCATGAGATTATCCTTCCTCCATTGGGGCAAGTCAACTAGATTACTACGCCAGTTGGACGGACCTTGTTTTGCAGAAGATTGTAATCTGCCAAGTGCCCACACGACATACGAATTATGCAGACTTCAAGCTAATTACCTTGTTCGACCGCAGACTCGCCAATCTTTACGCCGGTGCCTTTTTTAGCTGGAGACAACTCGGCTCGCAGTGGATCATCGTCAAAGCTGATACACACTTCTGTGATGCTATTGAACACAATGTAATCATCTACGCGATCAACGAAGCAGATGGCGCCACGTATTGCTGGGACAGCGCGCGTAAGTTGTTTTCGTCTCATGTTAATGATGACACCATGACACTGTTTGAACTTTTTGTGATGATTGGCATATCCCTGTTTGAGCAGAATTTGAGTAGAACTATGGCACATATTAGAGACATCATAAATCAGCTATATTTGGAATGAGTTAATTCATGCAATTGTGACCATGTCATTACAGCCAATTTGTACCCTGAATAATCAAGCGGTTAGGAATATATGGATATTATCCTTATTTTACAGTAATCTAAATACTACTACTAAATATGAGTGTGTATCAATGGCCATGTTAGTTTCCTCATTTTCATGATGTAGAAACATGCACCACACTGTTGGTTTCATCTAACCATACATTAGGGAAGTAAATGTGCATATGGAGAACTCTATATTTGGAAGTAGTGAAATCCTGCAATGCTTACCATGTGTACATACCTATATTCGCCCTTCAGCAATCAATGGCTAGAATAATATCCTCACAAAACTTTTGCCCACAGAACACGAGTATATAACAATGCATGCTCTGTTAGTTACCTTGAAGAATTTGTTTGTGAGGATAGAACATGATCACATAACATGCATGACATGGTAGTTTCCTGTGAAGAATTGATTGCGAGATAACATGAGTATAACCATGCATGGCACTTCTATATTTTTGAACCCTGTATACATTTCCCTGTATTTTCCTCTCAGTTCCAACAGGGACATATCAATGTTGTTTCTTGCATTATCCTACTCATACTCTGAATAATGCTGATCTTACATTAACAATGCATGTCCTTTTTGATATGATGCAGTGTCCCTATAGTTACTGCCCTTTGTAATCACACCACCTTTGCCAAAAACATGGAAGCACAACTAGTTCCTCGCTTGATCAGACGACGATAAAAGACTGATGATCATTCGGACACATGAGCCAGAAAAGTTATAGTGCAAAAACCCTACTGTATACAAGCACCGTGTAATACGTGAGTATCCGGATAGCGGCTGTTACGTCTATGAGCAGGATACCGGCTTGTTGGGGCCTTTAGGATTTTTTTTAGTTGGAGGCAGGTAAACAGCCTTGGTTCACACTCTCTGTTTCTCGGACTCAATTATCCGACTAACCAGGAGATCACCGTTGGCAAGGAACTTGATGGAAGAGAGGCTCTGTTTGCTATGGAAAACTGTGTCTACACGACGAGCTCTAGGAGTTCGGGAGCAAACTCCCCTGATTGTCAACGATACAGCCTGCAGCCAAAAGAAGGTGAGAATGACAAAGGCATCCGGATTAACTTTGATCCTTGGATGTCTCAATTATGACAGGCAGTGATGTGGTTCAAGCCTTCGGGTTGATAGGTAATTGGGCTGTTGCATCGAAAGGGTGGAGTACTAGTGTCTCCGGATCACTGGTCGCTGAAGCGGGGCTGCAAATTATGATGGTGTTGGATCATCTCTTCGAATGACTCTGTTGTCTTTGTTGCTGGTTCTAGATGGGTAGTTCTTTCTTTTGTTATGCATATTCCTTGTCATTTGGTCATCCTCGTCTATGTCACTCTTTCTATGTAATAGTTGCTTCTGTTTAGAATGTCATTCTCGTCTGGATCACGAGAGTCTGAGCGCTGCAGATGGGTACGTTTTGGTGGTGTAGCAAGACTTCTTATGAACTATCATGTCTTGTTGTTTATGTCAGTAGTAGTCACTAGTCAGTGTTTGAATGTTGTATATATCATTGTTTCGAACTGTTTATTGTCTCGAACTACTGGTGGGCTAAATGAGGGCATCACCATTCTCTAGTGTTCAGAGTATATCTCCTTTTTTCAAGTTATATAATTTGGGCTCACTGTCTTTTCGATGATGTACACTTGTTTGGGCCAGTGAGGTGTCGTTGAATATGGTCCGAGTAGTAACACAATGCCAAACAGGTCAATTATGACTCTCGGGTCAGGCTCTCAAAAGATCCTGAAAAAAAAGGCCGAGCTCTCCAGAAAATAAAGAATAAGGACTCTTAGGCCAACATGTGGGTGCCACCGGTGTCTTCGTGCGCTTGCGCGCTGAGAGCATATTGGCGCCTGCTAGAAATTCATGCTACCTTTTCATCCCCAGTCTCCCGCCCCTCCCCCACCTCTGGAATCTCTATTCTTACTCCAGTTCCCCCAAATCCCCCTCCTGTACTCCCTATACACAAGCGCACTATCATGTCGCTGGTCAGCGCGGATCTCTGAGCCGGAGATCCTGAGGTCCGTCCTGCCTTCGGTCGCTGTGTGCTGTCGCTCAACAGTGGCATGGCGGCGCTTGATGACCAGCTTGCCGGCAAAGTGCTGATGGTAACCATCAACGGCGACCGGCCTCCCGTCTCGCCGGACGACCTTGTCAAAGCTCTTGGCATTGCGCATGGCATCCAAATAAGTGACTTGCTCGTCGAAGTCTGTCCGCCATCGGCTGATTTCTTCGTCAGGTTCCGGACAACTTTCGACTCCAGTCGTGTGTTCGAATCATCCCTACGTTTGTTCTGCAATGGCGCGCTGGTGAGCTTTGATCGGTGGCACCCTGGATGGGGCTCGGTGCCCTCTGAGCTTGAGTTTTTAACAAAGCTTACCTTCCACGGCATGTCTCGACGTGCTTGGAACAGCGAGTCCATGAACGTGCTTATCAACGACCTTCGAGGTGAGCTCGTAAGTATGTTTGTTCCCCCAGACAGCTGGGCTCTGATTGTTATGGCATGGATGAAGAAGCCGTCCACCATACCGAAGGTGATTGGTGTTAGTACCGGTGTAGGAACCGGGGTTTTACTATTCGTTGCCACCAAGGCCGTCGCGGACCATGTTAGGGATGTACCTGTATCGAGTGTTCGTGCATGTCGAAGAAGTGGTCAATCCATCAATCTAAGTCCTGCCGCCGCCGCTGGTGCCAGGGTCCGTCGACGACGTCCATTACAGGAGTCAAAGTCAGACTTTCCCCGTGTTGCTCGGAATGATGGATGGCACAGGGCGTACTCCATCGCGCGGCAAAGGCCACTACTTCTTTGGGAGAAGAGGCAGGGCTGGCTGCCTGGATATGCTCTAATTTGAGGTAACAACTGAATCTTGTCAGATAGTACTAGTTAAATCCGAGCTATGGGTATGAAGCACTGATATGCCAGTACATTTGATTGTGACCTGTTCTAATTTTGTACCTGAACTTTTTTTAGAATGGGTTGTATGTCAACTTAATGTGCTAGCAGAACTTATTGTGTTGTCTGTCTGTTTTCTTTGGACAACATTCAAGATATTTCCCCGTCATTTATAAAGACGATGAACCATTATGTATGACTTCGTTGGTTTCAACATAGCCCTTCCTGTAGCGATCCACTGCTTCGATCCTGATTGTGCCGCCTGCGTGAAATTTTTGTATGCAAGTTCAGTCTGCTATGATGTTCTATATGATTGTGTCAACTATATAAGTTTTTACTGAGCATCAGCAATGCATATGGCTGAAAGATGTATTTACGAGCATCGACCGATGGGTCTCTCTCTCTCTCTCTCTCTCACACACACACACACACACACACACACACACACACACACACACGGGCACACGCACAAGTGGGACCCGTTGAATTATTTATTTGCTCATGACAGCTTTTAATTAGGTTCCACTGTAATCTAACTTTTTTCTTAAGTTATTAATTGAGCTCTGTGACTTCAAAAAGTTATACAGAAACCTTGTTTGGGCCTTTCCGGCATCGCTGAATGTGGGCTGAGTAACCACGTTAGATTGTACTGTACTACACAGGCCTTTTTTTTCAACATCAGCAATGCAACTGGGCCGATTGTTGTACACAATATCCGGGTCAACTTGTTATCCGCCCCGCTGGCTGCAAAGTTTCCTAGGAGGTATGCATTAGGCTTCACAAGAAAATGGACTTTAAGAAATAATAAATGGGATGAAATTATAATAACTGGGCAATTACTATGCACCAAACACGTAATTAGTTTGAAAAATATATTATTTTTGGAATTTGGAAATTTTAATTTCATTACTTGTTGCGCGCGCAATATTTCGTTGGATTTTAATGTGATACAACTTTATTTTGAAATTATATTTAACCTGACTAGCAATTTCGGATAAAAATATTTCGGATCCCATCAAAATGTGGGAATTTTTTTTTGAATTCTGTTTTGAGCGGTTTTTTGAAATTATTAATCGTTGTCCTAGCTAGAAGTTGGGCTGTACTTTTAACAAATTGTAAATGGGTTGTAGTAAATTCCATTAGAATTAAAAAATGGGTTGTACATTCTTACAAATCGCAAATGGGCTATATGTTCTCTACCAAATCCGAGCTATAGGCCTACTAAGTTGACGCATACCAAGGGCTTTGTCAACTTAGTCAATATAAACGATTCTAGCTGCAGTGATCGTATGATGTCCATCCAACGGCCGTAGTGCTTCTTCAACCTCTGGTCTTCTTGCTCGAGCCGCCCAAAGCAGCACCGGTCGTGTCGCATGCTCCTGCCTCCCGTGACGGCTATGATGCCGCGGAGGCCTCACCGCCCCGTACTACTCCCACCGCTGGCCAGGCCATCCCTCAACTCACCCACCTCCTGTTATTCTGCGGCGACGGCAGCCTCACACCACAGCCGAACCAGTGAACCCTCGTACTTCTCTCCGCGTGGGCTACCACTGTTGCGCCTTCCCCGGCTCCGCGTTGTCCCCTTCCTAGGCCTCGCCGTCATCAAGACCACTGCCCTGGTGCTCTCGGCGCAGCGTGGTCAACGTGGTCAACGACCGACTTCCATCGGAAGAGTACTGTACGTGGAGAGGCTGACAGCTGGGTCCAGGCGGCCGCAAGGAAGTGACTCCTTATTACGGGCAAAATAATTATTCCTCCACCTGACAGCAGGGACCCACCGGACGGGCCACCTTATTTCACGAAAAAAAAAATTCCCCCTGACTGCTAGGACCCACCGGACGGGCCAGCGTATTTCGCGAAAAAAACGTTCCCCGCGTTGTCAGCTCGGACCCACCGGAAGTGCCTCCTTATTACGCAAAAAAATGAATACTCCCCCTACTAGCTGGAACCCACCATGGTGGGAGGCTGACTTGTGGGCCTACTAAGTTGACTGGGACGGGGGCCTTTGTCAAATTTAGTCAATATGAACGATTCTAGCTCCAGTGACCGTACGATGTCCATCCAATGGCCGTAGTGCTTATTCAACCTCTGGTCTTCTTGCTCCAGCCTCCCAAAGCAGCGCCGGTCGTGCCGCTTGCTCCTGCCTCCCGTGGCCGGCTGTGGTGCCGCGGAGGCCTCACCGCCCCCTACAATTCCCACCGCTGGCCAGGCCCTGCGGCGACGGCACCCTCACACCGCAGCCGAACCAGTGAACCCTCGTACTCCCCTCTCCGCGGGCTTCCACTACCGCGTCTTCCCCGGCTCCCCGTCGTCCCCTTCCTAGGCCTCGCCGTCGTCCACCGCCCTGGTGCTCTAGGCGAGGCGTGGTCAAGGAACGAGTTCCATCGGACGTGGACTATACGTGGAGAGGCTGACAGCTGGGTCCACGGCCGCAGCAAGGAAGTGCCTCCTTATTACGCGGAAAATAATGATTCCTCCACCTAACAGCTGGGACCCACCGGACGGGCCACTGTATTTCATGAAAAAAAACGTTTCCCCCTGCTACTGGGACCCAACAGCTACATCTTCGCACGCAAGGAAGTGCATCTAGGCAAAAAAACAAAATGATTCACCCCCCTGACCGCTGGGACCCACCAGCGACACCTTCGCACGCAGGGAAGTGCGTCCGGGCAAAAAAATGATTCGCCCCCCTGACTGCTGGGACCCACCAGCTACATCTTCATACGGAAGGAAGTGCGTCCGGGCAAAAAAATGATTCGCCCCCCTGACTGCTGGGACCCACCAGCTACATCTTCGCATGCAAGGAAGTGTCTGACAGTCGGGACCCACTTGGTCGAAGCGTATGTAGCGTTGTCATTCTGGTCGCGAACGTGTATGTACATATATACTGGTGGATGTAAAGGCGTGCATGTGTCGCAGTAGAGACGCGCACGTAGCATGTACATGTACGTACAGTGGCGAGGGTGCAAGAAAGAAAATACGGCCACGTACGTACATAAGGGCAGGGTATCGAATGCCTATTCGCGCATATGTACATGGCTGGGTCGGAATGAAGAAACAGCGTCGTCGTCGTGTTCATGGGGAGGCAACGGAATGCGTCGTGTTCATGGGGAGGCAATGGAATGCGTCGTGTTCATCGGGAGGCAACGGAACACGTGGGAGCCAACCATCTTGGACGGAACAGGCGATGGAAACGAGGCCTGGCGTACCGCAGAATGGAGGAAACAGACCTCCTATGTTCGGAACGGGGTCCTGTTGATCGGGAGGGGTGTGGCGTACTGCAAAACGAAGGAAACGAACCTCCTATGGTCAAAACGGGGGACCTGTTGATTGGGAGGGGTGTGGCGTACCGCAAAACAGACGAAACGGACCTCCTACGGTCAAAACGGCGGTCCTGTTGATCGGGAGGGGTGTGGCGTATCGCAAAATAGACGAAACAGACTTGTGTTGGAGTGCTACGGTCGAAACAGGGGTCATGTTCATCGGGAGGGGTGTGGCGTACCTAAAACGGGACTCCACGGGATACTGTTCATCTCCACCGTTGACCTCCTCCAGCCTCCATGGGCTACCGTCGACTTCCTCCAGCCTCCACGGGCTCCTGTTCATCCAGCCTCCACCACGCGCTGCTCCCGGCCATCGCTCAACCACCCTCCACGGGCACCCTCCACCGTCTCACCGTTAATCCAGCCCTCCACACCACGGGTCCTGCTCAACCACCCTCCACCATCTACCGCTCATCCAGCCTCCACACCACGGGTCCTATTCATCCAGAGGCAATGCCACCGCCACCGCTCATCCAACCCCCCCCGCAACACTCATTGTTCATCCAATCAATCGGCTTCATTAGCAGCAGAGCGGCGAATCGCCCATCGGGTTCGATTAACAGCCATCGATCGATCGCCGGGTTCGCAGAACGCGTAACCTGCAAAGGCAATCGATCGGTTCGATTAGAGACCAACGCCGCCGGGTTTAGTTAGAGCCAACGCCGCACACACGCACGCGTACATGTACGAGAACGCGCATCGCCGCCCCGCCCTCCCATCGAACCGCAACTCCTCAAATTTTCCTCCCTCGCTTCTACCACGGTTTTTTCCGCCATGGACGGCCCAAAGAATGTCATGCAGCTGCGCCTCCGCCCGCCCAGACGAAAAGCCCATTTTCTCGTCATGATTTTTGTCGAGAAGTAGGAGCTCACCACATCTATGATGATACCGGGTTTTGTCACCATTATCATCACAGAAGTGTCATATGTATGACAGAAAAAAAATTCGTTCGGCCCAAAATGTCACGGATGTGCCTTTTTTTGTAGTGGAAGGACCTAATAGTCCGGCTATGGCCGACCGAGCCCATGCCCAGTAGCTACTTCGTACTCGTGAAGCGGCTGGTCAGTGCCTGCCCTCGGCTTGATACCGTCAAGTGGTCGGTCTGCATTGAAGGTGCGCGAATGGCTTTTGCCCGCTCCAAGATGCACTGGGCGAAGATGGATGCCACGAAGTTGATGACCGAGGGTCCGCCCGCAGGCAAGGAGCATCGCAAGCCCGAGATGTACTATGACAGTGTCATGGAGGGATCCCGCCTTGTGGCGGAGCAATGTGCCAAGGATATCATTTTCCCATGAAAGCATTACTTTCCTATCATGTCCTGTAATATGGAACAAGGTCTTTATGTAATATAATGCTTGTTATTTAAAATCTTACCTCTTGTGCGGCCGTTTATGAAATCTGAGAGTTGGCCAGTCGTTGGCTTCTGCCCCCACGTAGCTAGTACAGGGGTGTTCGGGATAAATCTAAACACTCTTTATCCAAATTTTTGGTCCTTTATGGAAGTGTTTAGCGCAACGAACAAGGCAATCAGACTATACACCTTTTCATCCTCACTTAGCCATAGGAGTTCTATAATTTTAAATTTTGGCGTAGCCCCTGGTATTCGGAAGGCCGAAGTTGGCGCGCTATACACGCCTAATCGGATAAAAACCGATTCATCGCATAAAGCAGAAAAAAACTATAAGGATTTGAAAACCTCACGAATAGCTGACCAGCTCTTGCCGCATCATGACAGTCAGTTTTTGGCTTTCTCTACTGAGGTGCTCGTCCGGAAGAACCGGGACACAATCGCAGTAGTTCTCCCTTTACTACCCTAGCCGATATAGCGAAACGTAAGGTAGCAAGCATAGGAGCCGGGCAACCCAACTATTGACCAAAGACATGATTCAGAGCCGATGCATATAATGCTATAAGTTCGGGGTGCCGAACTGTACTTTAAAAGTGTTCGGACTTTCTTGCCGTGTTATGGGGTACAATGAAGCCCCTGGCGAATTAAGGCGTACCGAGATGTACGGGTGCAATTGAAAATAAACAGACAAGGAAAAAATTAAGTAATAAGAAGACACTGCAAATTATTTTTCATTGTACTTTGATTAATACATCAAGGCGTATGTGTACAAGTAGTGCAATAAGCAGATAAGGCTATTTAACATGCCACGACCAGGAGCGAGCAGCATGCGGGTACTTAAAACAGGTATGACGATCATTAGCAGAGACCACCTGGGTATTCCCTTGTATGTCCGAGCCCCTAGCTTTCTTGGTCTATCCGTCCCGCTATGGGTCCGATGAGCAGGTTTATCAAAAAAGGCCTCGGGAGGAGAAAAAACCTGAAAGAAAGAGAAAAAGTGAAGGTATGCGGATCCAGGAGTGGTTGAGCCGCATTGTGGACCGCGGTCTAGCTGTACTCCGTCCATGTCCATGGTATTTTAAGTTCATAGTTGTGTACGCGCGGCATGAATTTCACCGCTTTATTGGGGCTGGGACGAAGGCCGGATTGCTAACTCATCTCTGGACGAGACAAACGGTCCTGTTGCAGAGTAGCTCAGACTCGCTTGACGGTGTCTGGGGGCTTTATTGCCGAATTGAGGTTTTGCCTAAGAAGGCTATTATGTACTTCTGCTGCAAGAGCCGCGGTGTGCTCCTCAGTATGGAGGGAGCTCTCCGTATTTCCATTGACTGTTATAACACGGAGAGGTCCGGGCATCTTGAGCTTAAGGTAAGCATAGTGCATCACCGCATTGAAATGAGCAAATGCATTTCGTCCGAGCAGTGCGTGATAACCACTGCGGAAGGGGGCGATATCGAAGATTAATTCTTCACCTCAAAAATTATCCGGGGATCCGAAGACCACTTCTAGTGTGATTTAGCCCATACAACAGGCCTCTACACCTGGTACTGTGTTTACTTTAATAGTACCATGTAGTATTCTGCAGGAAGAGTTTGAGGTATGATGCGAGAGCTTCATCTTTTCTTTGTGTTTTACGCTTCCGGTGGCGCTGCCGGTGAAGACATAGGCGGGCAGAACCGTGTGATCGAAGATGTTGACATGACGTGGGTGGGGCGGCGGCCAGCGGCGCTCTGGCGGGTTGCTGGGACTGGTCCAGATGGTGGCAGTAGACCAGAGGCTGGAGGCGGCGATGCGCCGCCGAGGAGACGACTGACAGGCTGGGGCTGGTTGTGTTGTAGGGTTGCCTCGTGGGGGCTGGGCTTTGTTAGCTATATCCAACCCAACAAAAAACAATTCATCAATTGAAACATACTTCTTTGTCCACCCAGAGGCCTGAGGGTCCATTTTTCCCGTTGATTTTGTAGATACCGCCAGCCCACTGTTTTCCCATCAATGAATTCCTGCAATCTGTCTTTTTATTAGGAATTGTTTTCCTCCTGGTTCCACCCAACTTTACTGATCAAAACCACAGCAAACTCTACAATCTAGCTTCCTCCACACCCTCGTGTCTCTCATCAAATTCCTCAAGTTCCTCACTCTCTAGAGACAGAAGGGCAACCGTCGAGGGAGGCGCATGGCGAGGTTGTCGGAATCATCCTGATTTGACAAACGATAGCATCGTCGAATCTCTCTGAATCCACATTGCTAAATATTGGCAGTCTGCTACCATGTAAATCAGTCAAAAAGACTTACATGAACATAATCTTGCCACCACGTCAAGGCACGTACCTGGATCTAGGGAAAACTCCATTGAAGACAACAGGTTTTGTTTAGAAAGTTCTCGGCCACCCTACTCGTGTTCTTCACTGGCCTAATCCATGTGACCTCAATTTATGACACGTTAGCATTCACACTGGCACGACCGACTATTTCCGGATGCTGGCTTCCCCTGTAGAGAAAAAACAGAAAAATGAGCCCAACCAATATGACAACTTGATTTGCAAAACACTGACGAAGGCATTGAATCAAGCAACTCACAGAGCAACCGCAGACCATTTCATGCATACATTAGGTCATGTCTGCATTCAGCCTACATTTTCCATATCTGATCCCTAATCCATGCTCCCATGAGTATAGATTCTAAAAAATAAAAATATGCTTCGCCCAGTGAATCATATGTTAATCCAATTGCAAGCTCCACGACACATCACTCAATTTCTATGTATATCCCCTTATCATTTGTTGTAGGGCGCCCACCCTGTCGGGACATGTTGTTTGGTCTGGCGGATGGCTCCCAACTCTAAATCTGCAAAAGAAGTCTGCCACATTTGTTTGGTACAAAGGGCAATATGTAATTCTATCCTCCCACAACTATCTACTGTACATGACTTAAAATTCAGCTACACCCATGCCCATGGGTGTTCTGTCAAACAAGACTGAAAACAAACACATGATGATAATTATAAGAACAGGTGTACATACATGAGCCACAAGAGGAATCCAAAGATGTATACAGAAGAAGTGCTATGTAAGAAAAAATCTCAACCCTAGAATTGCTAGACTGCTAGGTAAAATAAAACCAGGAATCCAAATATACAATGATACAACCCAGTATAGGGTTGCTTAAATTTATTCTTGCTAAGTAAAATAAAACCAGGAACCTTAAAATGCTCTGGCATGCTTAAGCTCTGAATATCTCTAAATTCCAAATATCTCAAGCCCAAAAGTGCTAGGTAAAATGAAAAACAGGAATCCAAAATAAATATACGATGAGACAAACTAGTACATGGAGGCTTAAATTTATTTGTGCTAGGTACATAAAATAAAACTAGAAATCTTAAATTTAACCACTTTATACAGGGATGCTCTTTGCTTTTATCCTGTTTATACACTACACCAAAATCAGGTTAGTGAAATGAACCATTAATTATAGATAGTGCACGTGAATCGGTATATCATTCTGTGAGAACAGTGTGGTGTGCCTTTGTGATTAATCAACGCATATGCATATGAGTTATACACTGGTATCGTATAGCAGAACACAAGTTCGTAGGCTCACGTAACAACTTGCACCACCGTACCAAATATGAGCCTTGCAATACCAGCGAATTTTATAAATATTTAACAGACCCAGACATGTAACTGGACTTATTATTCAAAACCACATATATAAAAATGCAAAACTTCTGGTTGTCCATGAAATTTTTAGCGTCAATGAACTGATCATCAGCAATCAAGCGAGTGAACTCATATATGTTATTAAATATCACACCGACATTTCATGAATCATTCACATAATATATCTTAGTTAATAGCCAGGGTTCAATTGATGACACAGGAAAAATTGGCAACTTGCATAGTCACAAATCCTTTGTCATATTAAGATAAAGATTTGTAGGTGGTGGCTTACCTACACCCGCAGAGTTGGAGAAGAAGCACAAGAGAAAGCTCAGGAGAGGAAGGCGGTGGCTTACCTACACCCGCAGAGTTGGAGAAGAAGCTGCGACGTCGCACAACGGAGAATCAAGAGGAGGGAGCTCGGGGATGAGAAGAGGCGCATCTAGGGTTCACCGTCGCTGCAACTCAGGGAGAAGATGGACGGGTCGGGATTCAGAAGGCATGTGCACTCACCGTGGGGGCAACCTTGGTGAGGTGCTAGATCTGGACTCCTCCGTCAGGGGCTTCATCTTCGGCGGCGGCCATCTCGAGACCCTCCGTCACGGTAGCACGAGCGCGGACCTGGGAGCCGCTTCCTTGACGATCTGCAAGCGGATCCGGCGATGTAGAGGAGGGTGGAGGTGCCTGAGCGGGTGATAGTGGAAGGCGGGGGGCGGCGACAGCGGAGCGGGGAGATTGGGGCAGTGCTCCATCGCTAGACGAGGGAGATAGGGTGGCCACATCGAGATCGGGTGGATCGAGAGACGGATGGTAGCGTATGTTTTTTTCGTTTTGCACGGGGTGGTGAGAGGTGCGCGAAAAAATGGACGAAAAATAACCGACGAAAAAAAACCAGACGAAAGTGGTGGGACGAAAATTAACTGACAGAGACTACCAACTGAGACTTTAGGAGTAGAGACTATTACATGAGGAATCGCATCCGACATAATTATTCATCACTGATCCAATGCCTACGAGCTTTTCACATATTGTGCTTTGCTTATTTACTTTACCGTTGCTGCTGTTACAATTACTACAAAACTGCTACTGTTACTTTTGCTACTGTTACTGTTACTTCCATACTACTTTGCTACTAAATACTTTGCCGTAGATACTAAGTTATCTAGGTGTGGTTGAATTGACAACTCAACTGCTAATACTTGAGAATATTCTTTGGCACCCCTGCTGTCGAATCAATAAATTTGGGTTGAATACTCTACCCTCGAAAACTGTTGCGATCCCCTATACTTGTGGGTTATCAGGCCCACGGTGTACCCCTTGAGCCCTGCGAAGCTTCCCTTCAAGAACTCAAAACCACCATGCTCTGGCCCCACGGTAGGCGCCAACTGTCGTGGAATTATCACGTCAGATGTCCTAGCATAAGGACTTAGGTGTGGAGCCATCGCAACGTAGTTAGATTGAAGGGGTTAAAGAAGACAAGGGACATAGAGAGTTTATACTGGTTTGGCCCCTAGCGGTGGAGGTAATAGCCTAATCCAGTGTAGGGTGGTTATTGCTTGGGCTTCGGTTACCAGGGAGCGAATACACTTGACCTAGTTCTCGATCTCTTTCTTTCCTTCCCTAACTCGACGTCGGGTCATCCCTTTATATACACAGGTTAACGCACGGCGGCTTACAGAGTCCCAGCCGGCTCATAGACAACGTGTCCGGCTTGGTGACTAACTAAGCCTGCCTTACAATACAAGTTTATCCTCATGGCGGCTCATCCTTCTGGGCCCTAAGTCGCCTCTGGGTCTTGGGCCGTCAGCGGGCTTGTTATGACTCGCCCCCTTCATGGGTTATCGCTAGTGGTATGACCCGGCCCCTCCTGGGCGGTTCATACCCAGTAGTTATATCTCCCAACACGCACCATATAATCATTGCATGGCCATAAGCATGTTTTGGTGGCGGCATCTTGTATGGAACTTTCACTTGGTTCAACATAAGACCAATGAGCGGAGCTGCTACTAGAAGATGCCTCCGAGGATCGCCTCCTCGAAGAACTCCTTCCAAAGAGGTTCATCATATTTACGTACAATTTTTTGAAAATTCTAGGTCACAAAAATTTGTTAGCCAAACTTTAAAAGACTAAAAGCAACTACTCATAAGGATGCATAGAGGCCATAGCAGGCATTCAAACTACTTAGAACTCTAAGAGTTCAACAAGCAAGCTAATCTACAACAACACCAAGAGTAGCTAATTATTCAAAGTACAAACCACTAAAGCAAAAACTAATTGGAACAAAGGAGGAGTCACATACCAAGCAACAATCCCCTGAAATAGTTTTGGAAACGGAGCTTTGAGCAAAGAGATCGACATCCACGGGTTCGGGAGCAAGAACACGAGAGAGAGAGAGAGAGAGAGAGAGAGAGAGAGCAATGGTGATTTTTTTTGGAGGTAGGTGGTGATGTGGGATGAAGAGATAAGTGAGGGGGGCCACGTGGGGACCAAAACCCACCAGGGCGCGCCTAGGGGTCCTAGTGCGCTGATACGTCTCCAACATATCTATAATTTTTGATTGCTCCATGCTATTACATTACCTGTTTTCAATGATTATGGGCTTTATTATACACTTTTATATTACTTTTGGGACTAACCTATTAACCGGAGGCCCAGCCCATATTGTTGTTTTATTGCCTGTTTCAGTATTTCGAAGAAAAGGAATATCAAACGGAGTCCAAACGGAATGAAACCTTCGGCAATGTGATTTTTTGGTATATTATGATCCGGGAGACTTGGAGTTCACATCAGAAGAGCCTTGAGGAGGCCACGAGATAGGAGGGCGCGCCCCCCTTACAGGGTGGCGGCCCCCTGTCTCGTGGGTCACTCAAGCACCCCCCGACCAACTTCTTTCGCCTATATATGCCTACGTACCCTAAAAACATCAGAAATAAAGATAGATCGGGAGTTCCGCCGCCGCAAGCCTCTGTAGCCACCAAAAACCTCTCGGGAGCCCGTTCCGGCATCCTGCCGGAGGGGGAACCCATCACTGGTGGCCGTCTTCATCATCCCGGCGCTCTCCATGACGAGGAGGGAGTAGTTCACCCTTGGGGCTGAGGGTATGTACCAGTAGCTATGTGTTTGATCTCTCTCTCTCTCGTGTTCCCTCTATGCCACGATCTTGATGTATCCCGAGCTTTCCTATTGTAGTTGGATCTTATGATGTTTCTCCCCCTCTACACTCTTGTGATGAATTGAGTTTCCCCTTTGAAGTTATCTTATTGGATTGAGTCTTTTATGAGAACACTTGATGTATGTCTTGTCGTGCTTATCTGTGGTGAGAATGGGATATCATGGGCCACTTGATGTATGTTTTGGTGACCAACTTGCGTGTTCTGCCCATGAACCTATGCATAGGGGTTGGCACACGTTCTTGACTCTTCGGTAGAAACTTTGGGGCACTTTTTGAAGTACTTTGTGTTGGTTGGATGAATCTGAGATTGTGTGATGCATATCGCATAATCATGCCCACGGATACTCGAGGTGACAATGGAGTATCTAGGTGACATTAGGGTTTTGGTTGATTTGTGTCTTGAGGTGTTATTCTAGTACGAGCTCTTTTATAGATTGATCCGAAAGAATAACTTTGAGGTGGTTTCGTACCCTACCATAATCTCTTCGTTTGTTCTCCACTATTAGTGGCTTTGGAGTGACTCTTTGTTGCATGTTGAGGGATTGTTATATGATCTATCTATGTTATTATTGTTGAGAGAACTTGCACTAGTGAAAGTATGAACCCTAGGCCTTGTTTCCTATCATTGCAATACCGTTTACGCTCACTTTTATCATTAGTTACCTTGTTGTTTTTATTATTTCATATTACAAACACCTTTATCTACCATCCATACTGCACTTGTATCACCATCTCTTCGCCGAACTAGTGCACCTATACAATTTACCATTGTATTGGGTGTGTTGGGGACACAAGAGACTCTTTGTTATTTGGTTGCAGGGTTGCTTGAGAGAGACCATATTCATCCTACGCCTCCTACAGATTGATAAACCTTAGGTCATCCACTTGAGGGAAATTTGCTACTGTCCTACAAACATGTGCACTTGCAGGCCCAACAATGTCTACAAGAAGAAGGTTGTGTAGTAGACATCAAGCTCTTTTCTGGCGCTGTTGCTGGGGAGGCTAGGTAAAGGGCACTCACTCACACCCCGTCAACTAAGCTCTTTTCTAGCGCCGTTGCCGGGGAGGTGAGTGCTTGAAGGTATATCTTTAGATCTTGCAATCAAATCATTTTGTTTCTTGTTTTATCACTAGTTTAGTTTATAAAAGAAAACTACAAAAAAAATGGAGTTAAGTTTGTCGCATACGCTTCGTCTTTTTAATATCTTTCGTGAGTTTGATGGAAAGGAAAATTGTGCTCAAGTGCTAGAAGAAGAGTGCATTAAAATGATTGGTACTAAATCTTTGAATGATGAGCATGATTGCAATATTGTTAGTATGAATTCCCTGAATATCCATGATGCTAATGATATGCAAAGCCACAAACTTGGGGAAGCTATGTTTGATGATATGTTTAGTCCCCCAAGTTTTGATGAGAATATTTATTATGATGAAAGCATGCCTCCTATTTATGATGATTATATTGATGAAAGTGGGTTTGGAAGAGTGTCAACTTTAGGAAGTAGTGATCCCACTATTTTGGAGGATGCTGAATCTTATTGTGATGAACATGAAAGTGGATTTGGAAGAGTGTCAACTTTATTTAGTGATGATTCCACTATTTCGGAAGAGGTTCCAATTGATTATGAGAACAAAGTTGCTATCTATGATGATTATTGTGATGACTTGTATGCTATTAAGAATAATGATAACCATGAAACTTGTCATCATGATTTTAGTTTTCAATTGGATTATGCCTCACATGATAATTATTTGTTGAGTTTGCTCCCACTACTATTCACGAGAATAAATTTGCTTGTGTGGAGAGCAATAAATTTTCTATGCTTGTAGATCATGAAAAGAATGCTTTAGGTGTTGGTTATATTGTTGAATTCATTCATGATGCTACTGAAAATTATTATGAGGGAGGAACATATGCTTGTAGGAATTGCAATAATGTCAAGTTTCCTCTCTATGTGCTCCAGAAGTATACGTATGATACAGATTACTACAGACTATTCTGTTTTTGACAGATTCTGTTTTCATTGTGTTGTTTGCTTATTTTGATGAATCTATGGCTAGTATTAAGTGGTATGAACCATAGAGAAGTTGGAATACAGTAGGTTTAACACCAATATGAATTTAGAATGAGTTCATTACAGTACCTAAGTGGTGATTTATTTTCTTATACTAACGGAGCTTACGAGTTTTGTTTTGAGTTTTGTGTGGCTGAAGTTTTCAAGTTTTGGGTAAAGATTCAATGGACTATGAAATAAGGAGTGGCAAGAGCCTAAGCTTGGGGATGCCCAAGGCACCCCAAGGTAATATTCAAGGACAACCAAGAGCCTAAGCTTGGGGATGCCCCAGAAGGCATCCCCTCTTTCGTCTTCGTTCATCGGTAACTTTACTTGGAGCTATGTTTTTATTCACCACATGATATGTGTTTTGCTTGGAGCGTCATTTTCTCTTGTTAGTATTTTCTTTCTGTTAGTTACAATAATGTTTTGCATCTTTAGTTTCAATAAAGAAGTCAAGGATAGCCTTTGCCATGCTTATTTTGCTAGTATACATGTTGCTGTTTGAAAACAGAAAGTTTACCGCTGTTGCAAAAATTCCCTAGAAAATTCAGAGAATGGTATAACGTTAAATATTTTTGCATATTGAGATCTGATAAATTTATTACAGCGGGAATTTTAGTTCATAATTTTTGGAGTCAGGGAAGTATTGATACTCTTGCATTCTTTGCAGACTGTACTGTTTTGGCAGATTGCTGTTATGTTTGCATTGTTTGCATATGTTTGCTTGTTTAATGATTCTATTTGAGGATAGGAGTATTGAATATGCAGAGGCATTTAGTATGCAATGTTGAATAATTATTTAAGTGATTTGTTACAGTAGAAAATGATAAGGTTTTGCATTGGTTTATACTAACCTATCTCACGAGTTCTTGTTGAGTTTGTTGTGAATGAAGCTTTTGATAAAAAGAAAAACCATGATATGAGAGGAATTAAGTAGACACAAAAGTTCAAGCTTGGGGATGCCCATGGCACCCCAAGATAATATTTCAAGAAGTCTCAAGCATCTAAGCTTGGGGATGCCCCGGTAGGCATCCCACCTTTCCTCTTCAACAACTATCGGTTAGTATCGGTTGAGCCTAAGTTTTTGCTTCTTCACATGAGTCGTGCTATCCTTGCAATGTCATTTTATTTTGTTTTGCTTGCTGTTTGAATAAGATACCAAGATCTGAAATTCTTTAATGAGAGAGAGTCTTTGCATAGTTGCATAATTATTTAGCTACTCATTTTCCACTTATATCTTGTTGGAGTAGTTTGTCGTTTGCTCTAGTGCTTCACTTATCTTTTTAGAGCACAACGGTGGTTTTATTTTGTAGAAATTGATGAACTCTCATGCTTCACTTATATTATTCTGAGAGTCTTAAACAGCATGGTGATTTGAATGAAAACTATCATAAGAAGTGAATTGGATGCTATGATCAATTTGATACTTGATAATTGTTTTGAGATATGGAGGTAGTGATATTAGAGTCATGCTAGTTGAGGTGATTATGAAAAATACTTGTGTTAAGGGTTGTGATTCCTGTAGCATGCACGTATGGTGAACCGCTTTGTGATGAAGTTTGTGATGAAGTTGGAGCACAATTTTATTTATTTATTATCTTCCTTATGAGTGGCGGTCGGGGACGAGCGATTGTCTTTTCCTACCAATCTATCCCCCTAGGAGCATGCGCGTAGTGCTTTGGTTTTTGATGACTTCTAGATTTTTGCAACAAGTACATGAGTTCTTTTGACTAATGTTGAGCCCATGGATTATACGCACCTCATCCTTCCATTATTGCTAGCCTCTCTTGTGCCGCGCAACTTTCGCCGGTACCATACACCCACCATATACCTTCCTCAAAACAGCCACCATACCTACCTATTATGGCATTTCCATAGCCATTCCGAGATATATTGCCATGCAACTTTCCACCGTCCCGTTTATATGACACGCATTACTTTTATCATATTGCTCTTTGCATGATCATGTAGTTGACATTGTATTTGTGGCAAGGCCACCTTCATAATTTTCATACATGTCGCTCTTGATTCATTGCATATCCCGGTACACCACCTGAGGCATTCATATAGAGTCATATCTTGTTCTAGCTTTGAGTTGTAAATCCATAAAAGTGTGATGATCTTCATTATTAGAGCATTGTCCTAGTGAGGAAAGGATGATGAAGACTATGATTCCCCCACAAGTCGGGATGAGACTTCGGACTTTACAAAAAGAAAAAGAAGAAGAAAAAAGAGAAAGGCCAAAAAGAAAAAAGGGTAAAGGCCAAAGAAAAAAAGAGAAAAAAAAGAGAAAAAAATAAACTAATAAAATGAGAGAAAAAGAGAGAAGGGACAATGCTACTATCACTTTTTCCACACTTGTGCTTCAAAATAACACCATGATCTTCATGATAGAGAGTCTCCTATGTTGTCACTTTCATACACTAGTGGGAATTTTTCATTATAGAACTTGGCTTGTATATTCCAATGATGGGCTTCCTCAAAAGTGCCCTAGGTCTTCGTGAGCAAGCAAGTTGGATGCACACCCACTTAGTTTCTTTTGTTGAGCTTTCATATATTTATAGCCCTAGTGCATCCGTTGCATGGCAATCCCTACTCACTCACATTGATATCTATTAATGGGCATCTCCATAGCCCGTTGATACGCCTAGTTGATGTGAGACTATCTTCTCCTTTTTGTCTTCTCCACAACCACTATTCTATTCCACATATAGTGCTATGTCCATGGCTCACGCTCATGTATTGCATGAAAATTGAAAGAGTTTGAGATTATTAAAGTATGAAACAATTGCTTGGCTTGTCATCGGAGTTGTGCATGATTAAATACTTTGTGTGATGAAGATAGAGCAACAACCAGACTATACGATTTTGTAGGGATAACTTTCTTTGGCCATGTTATTTTGAGAAGACATGATTGCTTTGATTAGTATGCTTGAAGTGTTACTATTTCTTATGTCAATATGAACTTTTATCTTGAATCATTTGGATCTGAACATTCATGCCACAATAAAGAGAAATTACATTGAGAATCATGCTAGGTAGCATTCCACATCAAAAATTCTGTTTTTATCATTTACCTACTCGAGGACGAGCAGGAATTAAGCTTGGGGATGCTTGATACGTCTCCAACGTATCTATAATTTTTTATTGTTCCATGCTATTATATTACCTGTTTTGAATGATTATGGGCTTTATTATACACTTTTATATTACTTTTGGGACTAACCTATTAACCGGAGGCCCAGCCCATATTGATGTTTTGTTGCGTGTTTCAGTATTTCGAAGAAAAGGAATATCAACCGGAGTCCAAACGGAATGAAACCTTCGGCAACATGATTTTTTGGAATATTATGATCCGGGAGACTTAGAGTTCACATCAGAAGAGCCTCGAGGAGGCCACGAGATAGGAGGGCGCGCCCCCCTTACAGGGTGGCGGCCCCCTGTCTCGTGGGCCACTCGAGCACCCCCCGACCAACTTCTTTCGCCTATATATGCCTACGTACCCTAAAAACATCAGAAATAAAGATAGATCGGGAGTTCCGCCGCCGCAAGCCTCTGTAGCCACCAAAAACCTCTGGGGAGCCCGTTTCGGCACCCTGCCAAAGGGGGAACCCATCACCGGTGGCCATCTTCATCATCTCGGCGCTCTCCATGACGAGGAGGGAGTAGTTCACCCTCGGGGCTGAGGGTATGTACCAGTAGCTATGTGTTTGATCTCTCTCTCTCGTGTTCGCTCTATGGCACGATCTTGATGTATCCCGAGCTTTGCTATTGTAGTTGGATCTTATGATGTTTCTCCCCCTCTACTCTCTTGTGATGAAATAAGTTTCCCCTTTGAAGTTATCTTATTGGATTGAGTCTTTTATGAGAACACTTGATGTATGTCTTGTCGTGATTATCTGTGGTGACAATGGGATATCATGTGCCACTTGATATATGTTTTGGTGACCAACTTGCGGGTTCTGCCCATGAACCTATGCATAGGGGTTGACACACATTCTTGACTCTCCGGTAGAAACTTTGGGGCACTTTTTGAAGTACTTTGTGTTCGTTGGATGAATCTGATATTGTGTGATGCATATCGTATAATCATGCCCATGGATACTTGACGTGACAATGGAGTATCTAGGTGACATTAGGGTTTTGGTTGATTTGTGTCTTAAGGTGTTATTCTAGTACGAACTCTTTTATAGATTGATCCGAAAGAATAACTTTGAGCTGGTTCCGTACCCTACCATAATCTCTTTGTTTGTTCTCCGCTTTTAGTGGCTTTGGAGTGACTCTTTGTTGCATGTTGAGGGATTGTTATATGATCTATCTATGTTATTATTGTTGAGAGAACTTGCACTAGTGAAAATATGAACCCTAGGCCTTGTTTCGTATCATTGCAATACCGTTTACGCTCACTTTTATCATTAGTTACCTTGCTGTTTTTATTATTTCAGATTACAAACACCTTTATCTACCATCCATATTGCACTTGTATCACCATCTCTTCGCCGAACTAGTGCACCTATACAATTTACATTGTATTGGGTGTGTTGGGGACACAAGAGACTCTTTGTTATTTGGTTGCAGGGTTGCTTGAGAGAGACCATCTTCATCCTACGCCTCCTACGGATTGATAAACCTTAGGTCATCCACTTGAGGGAAATTTGCTACTGTCCTACAAACCTGTGCACTTGCAGGCCCAACAACGTCTACAAGAAGAAGGTTGTGTAGTAGACATCATGTGCCCATGTGGGTTGTGCCCACCTGGTGCACCTCCCTCTGATGTTATTTGCACCAAAAATTCTTAAATATTCAGAAAAAATCGTATTAAATTTTTAGAGCATTCTGAGAACTTTTATTTTAGGGTCATTTTTTATTGCACGGCAAATTTAGAAAACAGACAAAACATGGCATTTTATTTTATTTAACTAATAAAAACAGAAAACAAAAGGTAGGGACAGAAGGTGTGCTTACTAAATTCATCAACTTCATACCTCTCAAAAATGATCAATTAATAAGGTTTATCAAGTCTTATTAACAACCACTTTCGATTAGCATCAAACCAAAGAACTTTCATAAATCACTAAGTTACCTCAACGGGGATATAAATGTCCCCAATAATAAGCATTTCATATCTCTTTTTAACAGTAGGTAGAGGTAGTTGAAAACTTCCAAAAGTGATTGTTGGAGATTTTTCAATAACATTAATACCATTCACTTGGAATTGTTTCTTCGGAAAGTGCACCATGTGCTCATTACTATTGATGTGAAAAGTGAACTTGCTTTTATTGCAATCAATAACAGCCCCTGCAGTATTCAAGAAGTGTCTACCAAGGATAATTGACATATTGTCGTCCTCGGGCATCTCAAGTATAACAAAGTCAGTCAAAATAGTAACATTAGCAACAACAACGAGCACATCCTCACAAATACCGATAGGTATGGCAGTTGATTTATCAGCCATTTTCAAAGATATTTTAGTACGTATGAGTTTATTCAAATCAAGTCTTTTATATAAAGAGAAAGGCATAACACTAACACCAGCTCCCAAATCACATAAAGCAATTTTCACATAATTTCTTTTGATGGGGCAAAGGTATAGTTGGTATTCCCGGATCTCCAAGTTTTTTAGGTACTCCATCTTTAGAAGTATAATTATCAAGCATGATGGAGATTACAACTTCCGGCATTTTTCTCTTATTGGTGATGATGTCTTTCATGTACTTTGCATAAGGAGGCATTTTTAAGATATCTGTCAAGCGAGTACGCAAAAAGACTGGCCTCCGCATTTCAGCAAAGCATTCAAATTCTTCATCATCTTTCTTTTTAGTTGACTTAGGTGGAAAGGGCATAGGTTTTTGAACCCATGGTTCTCTCTCCTTACCGTGCTTTCTAGCAACAAGGTCTCTTTTGTCATATCTTTTATTCTTGGGTTGTGGGTTATCAAGATCAACTACTGGTTCTATCTCAACATCATTGTCTAGTTCTTATTATTTGTTTGAGTATCTTCACAAACCTCATCATTATCTTTTTCATTATCAGAAGGCGAGTGTTCAGTACCAGATTGAGTTTCAACATTAGAGATAGAAACTTCATTATCATTATCAGGATGTTTTTCTACTTCAGGTTCACTAGAGGCATGAAAAGTCCTATCATTTTTCTTCTTCTTTTTATTTTTAGAAGGACTATGTGCATCAGTGTTAACCCTTTGAGAGTCTTGCTCAATTCTTTTGGGGTGTCCCTCAGGATAAAGTGGTTCCTAAGTCATCCTACCTCCTCTAGTCATTACTCTAACAGCATGATCATTGATATTATTATTCATTTCATCTAACAACTCTCTTTGAGATTTAGCAACTTGTTTTAACTGAGTTTGAACCATAGAAGTATGTTTCCCACACCTCTAACATCATTTTAGATTCTAAATAACAAGTCACTCAAGCGAGCAATCATATCAGAATTGTATTTCAATTGTTTCATAACATTTGCATTGAAGTGATCTTGCTTTCTAATGTAGTTTTCAAACTCATAAAGACATTGGCTAGGGTGCATATTGTGAGGATTATCATTGTCATTAAATTTCATTAGAGAATTTACCTCTACCACCTTAGGTGGTGGTGGTGTATCAAGCCCATGTATTTCTTCAATAGGAGGTACATTTTTTACATCCTCACCTTTGATACCTTTTTCTCTCATAGATTTCTTTGCCTCTTGCATATCTTCAGGACTGAGATGTAAGATACCCCTCTTCTTCGGAGTAGATTTGAGCGGTGGTTCAGGAAGAGTCCAATCATCATAATTTTTCGATATGTTATTCAATAATTATTTAGCTTGCCCAATAGTTTGTTCCCTAAAAACACAACCAGCACAACTATCTAGGAAACCCCTAGAAGCATCGGTTAGTCCATTATAGAAGATATCAAGTATTTCATTCTTCTTAAGAGGCTGATCCAGCAAAGCATGAAGCAATTGGAGAAGCCTCCCCCAGCCTTGTGGGAGACTCTCTCCTTCAATTTGCACAAAGTTAAATATTTCATGTAGGGCAGCTTGTTTCTTATGAGCAGGGAAATATTTTTCAGAGAAGTAATAAATCATGTCCTGGGGACTACGCACACAACTAGGAGCAAGAGTATTGTACCAAGCTTTAGCATCACCCTTTAATGAGAATGGAAATAATTTGAGAATATAATAATAGCAAATTTTCTCATCATGAGCAAAAAGGGTGGCTATGTCATTCAACTTAGTAAGATGTGCCATAACAGATTCAGTTTCATAACCATGGAAAGGATCAGATTCAACCAAAGTAATCAACTCTGGGTCGACAGAGAATTCATAATCCTTATTGTTAACAAAGATAGGTGAAGTAGCAAACTGAGGATCACATTTCATTTTAGCATCCAAAGTCTTTTCTTTATACTTGCATAATATTTTTTCTAGATCATCTCTATCCTTATAGGCAAGAATATCCATAGTTGCCTCCTCATCCATAACATAACCTTCCTATACCTTTGGCAATGCATATCTAGAAGGGCTAGTTCTAATAGGTGTTTCAAGACTTTTAGTTCCAAGCTCTTCATCAGTTTCAACAATTTCATCAGTTTCAGCATTCTCAAAAGCTTTAGTTCTAGCAAGTTGTTCATCAAGAAATTCACCTAGTGGCACATTATCATCAAGCAAGGTACTAGCATCATCATAAATATCATTCATAGCAGAAGTAGCATCATCAATAACTTGCGACATATCAGGATTAATTGCATGTGGTGGTGTTGCAAGTCTACTTATGATATAAGGTGAATCAAGTGCAGAGCTAGATGGCAGTTCCTTACCTCCCCTCGTCTTAGAGGGAAAAATCTTAGTCTTAGCATCCTTCAAATTCTTCATAGTAATAATTTGATAATAATCCCAAGTGACTCAACAAATATAGTTGTGCTCCCCAACAATGGCGCCAGAAAAAGGTCTTGATAACCCACAAGTATAGGGGATCACAACAGCTTTCGAGGGTAGAGTATTCAACCCAAATTTATTGATTTGACACAAGGGGGGCCAATGAATATTTGTAAGTATTAGCAGCTGAGTTGCCAATTCAACCACACCTGGAGATTAATTATCTGCAGCAAAGTGATCAGTAGCAAAGTAGTGTGATAGTTTTGATAGTAGTAGGAACAGCAATAGTAATAATAACAGTGATAACAATGATTTTGTAGCAAGTGCAACAGTAACAATAGCAGTAGTAAGTTAGCAAGAACAGTATGAGAGAAATTCATAGGCATTGGATCGGTGAATTCGTTCATCATGTGACAGTTACAACATAGGGCGATACAGCACTAGCTCCAGTTCATAAATATAATGTAGGCATGTATTCCGTAAATAGTCATACGTGCTTATGGAAAGAGCTTGTATGACATATTTTGTCCTACCCTCCCGTGGCAGCAGGGTTCTATTAGAAACTAAGGGATATTAAGGCCTCCTTTTAATAGAGAACCGGAACAAAGCATTAACACACGATGAATACATGAACTCCTCAAACTACGATCATCACCGGGAAGTGTCCCGACTATTGTCACTCCTGGTTTGCCGGATCATAACATGTAGTAGGTGACTAAAACTTGCAAGATTGGATCTAGAACATAGATATAATGGTGATAACATAAACGGTTTAGATCTGAAATCATGGCCCCCGGGCCCAAAGTGACAAGCATTAAGCATGGTAAAGTCATAGCAACATTAATCTCAGAACATAATGGATACTAGGGATCAAGCCCTAACAAAACTAACTCGGTTACATGATGAATCTCATCCAACTCCTCACTGACCAGCGACCCTACGAAGGAATTACTCACTCCCGATGGGGAGCATCATGGAATTGGCGATGGAGAAGGGTTGGTGATGACGAAGATCAAAGATCCCCCTCTCCGGAGCCCCAAACGGACTCCAGATCTTGCCTCCCGATGAAGAACAAGAGGTGGTGGTGGCTCTGTCTCGTGGAATGCGATAATTCTCCCCCCCCCCTATTATTTTCTTGAAATATGCGATTTTATAGTGCCGGTTTCAGGGTCTGCGGGGCCACCAGGTGGGGACGACCCACCTGGGCGCGCCTGGAGGGGGCGCGCCCTGGTGGGTTGTGCCCACCCAGGTGCCCCCCCTCCGGTGGTTCTTGGCTCCAAAAATTCTCTTTTATTGTATAAAAAATCCTTGCAAAGTTCTGTTCCAATCTGAGAACTTTTATTTGTGCACAAAAACAACACCATGGCAGTTCTGCTGAAAATAGCGTCAGTCCGGGTTACTGTCATTCAAATCATGCAAATTAGAGTCCAAAACAAGAGGAAAAGCATTAGAAAAAGTAGATACGACGGAGACGTATCATGTTCTCAGTCAACATTGCAACTACAATTCATCATCTTTTCAGGAAGGGTCATGTATCGGAGCCGTTTGGCGAGTCCACATGCTCAACCATCATATAGTCTTCTATGATTTCTAACACTCACCGCATACACATGAGCAAAAAGTTTCAACCAAACACATAGAAAGATAGGGGCTTATAGTTTCTCCTCCCAACACATTCACCTCAAGGGTGATGTCAACAATAATAACTCATGCCAACCCATATCCAGCAGGATATATGTTCCTAGATCTTTCCTCACCGCACGGTGCTTGCAAAAGAGAAAATAAAAAGGATTAGGCAAGAATACTTTGAATCTTGCACAAAAGTAAAAGTTAGGCCCTTCGCAGAGGGAAGGAGAGGTTGCCATGCGCTTTTTGGTTGTGCGCTCAATCTCTTAGTGCAAAAGAACATCACATTATATTGCCCCTTATGATAGCAAACTTTACTATGCAGTCTATCGCTTTTATTATTTTGCCATCACAAGTTCATACAACGCTCAATTTTCTCTTACACTAAATGATCTAACACATTTAGAAGCTTATTGCCTTTTTGCACCGATGACAACTTACTTGAAGAATCTTACTCAATCCATAGGTAGGTGTGGTGGACTCTCAAAATAAGATTTGGTTTAAAGGTTTCTGATGCACAAGTAGTATCTCTACTTAGTGCAGAATTTTTGGCTAGCAAAGATATTGAGCAAGCACCACATATTAAAGGATCAATGACAATATAACTTCTATGTGAATATGAACAAGCATAAATATTATGATGTCTTCCTTGTCCAACATCAACAATTTTGGCATATAATATTTTTATGGGGGCTCACAATCATAAAAGATGTCCAAGATAGTGTATTTGCATGTGAATCTTCTATTCCCTTATTAATTCTTTCATGAATTGCATCATTGAGAAATGCTATGCTTGTCAATCTTCAGTAAATTTTATCACTTATACTTTTCCTTATGTGATGTCATTACTCACCATAAGATTAGCATATGATCTTTTCATTTATTCCCTTTATTTTTATTGAAACATTAAAGTAAAGAAAGCAAAACATAAACTAAAGTTTATTATATATCTCGAACACTATTACATAGATAGATCACTAAGCAAGCACTCAAAAAGAAAAGATCGAACTAAGCTTTTATTCAACTATATCATAGAAAACTGAAGATCGAACTAAAATAGATAAAAGTAAAGATAGTGGTGGTGATACGATACCGGGACACCTCCCCCAAGCTTGGCACAAGCCAAGGGGAGTGTCCATACCATGAACTCAAGTCTCATTTGGTGATGAAGAAAGTGGAGGTGGTGATGAGGTAGTAGTGATCTTATCGTCCTGTCACACCCTGATTTTCATGCCACAACACTTAAGCCAATAAATCATGCTAAAATGTGTTTTGACAAAAACTTTTGAGTGTTTTGTCTTTGCTTTGATTGAATGATTGACTGTTGTTTGCAAGTGCTCTAAAAATCAAATAAATCCTCCAACTCCTATACTTCATCTCCTTGCCCCAAACTCTTGAACCAATGATCATGCCATGTGTATAGGACATAAAAATAATTTCGTACAAAAATAATTTGGCCAAATAGAATTTTCAAAAATTAGTTTTTCAAAAACCCCTGAATTGAGGTTTGCACTGCAAGTACTTAATTAAGGGCATTAAAAATCTTTCCAAAAATATATTTGACTCCTATTAGATATAGGATACCCAAAAACCACAAAAATATAAAAAAAGGTTATTTTACTATTTTATTTAAAAGCTTTTTCTTAAGGCCATAAATGGTCTTTAATAGGGAAAAATTATTTTATTGTTTTAAAAATATTTGAAAAAAATCATGGAAACTCAGTGGACATATATTGTCCATATATAAGAGTTTCAACACATGGTCATGTTCAAAATATTGGTCAAATCCCTCAAAAACCCTTTCTGGATATTTCAAGCTTTTGAAATATTTGCAAAGGAAATATTCTCCAAAAATTCCAAGAAAATTCTATCATGTCACATATGACATATTTGGTGATCTGGCTAAGTCTCATGTCTTGGAGAACAAGATAGCATCATCAAATCCCCTCAAAACCATTTCTGTCCATTTTGGAGTTTGAGCAACTTTACATTGCCAAACATGCCCAAATGTTCTCAAACTTTGTGCACATGCTCTAATGGTCTAATAATGCATCTAGACCAAATGGCACAAGTTGGAGAACATGTTAACTTGATCAAAGTGCCCTAAAACCCTTTCTGTCCAGAACCAAAATTGAACAACTCTACATTGGAAACTTTCTCCTTTTGATCTCAACTTTTGTGGACATGTTCAGAGCCTCTAGTGAAGACACTAAACCAAGTGGTTCATCAAGGAGAATAGATTTGCATGACTAAATCTTGGCAAAGCCATTTTTGCTGATTTCTAGGGTTCACCAAAGTTACATTGGCTACTTTGCCCAAATGAGCTCAAACTTGGTGGAACACCCTAATTATATGTTCCATTACATCCTGTTAGTTATCATGGCAAGTGGAATTAATTTTCTTGCCCAAACCAACAACAAACACCTTCTGCCATTTTTCCAAAATCATCATTTTGTCCACTTCCACTATTCTCCATGAGCTCAACTTTTTACCACAGCCCCTCCTAGTCCCCTTGCACGTCCAGTAGCAACGGCAAATCCATAGCTCAATTATTGGAGGGATAAAACCCCACTTTCTCTCTCTGGACAGCCCATTTCTCTCTCTCCCTCAACCTCTCTCCTCTCCTAGTGGTTCACCAGGGCATCCATGGCCACCACCCCTTTGTTTACTCACCCCCAAAAACCCCAGACACAAAAGGACATGCTCATGGCGCATAAACAATGCCAGTGCCTGCAAAGCTCGCGCTCTGGAGCACGCTACAGTGCTCTCTCGCATTGTAGCTCACCCATGCCAAGGGCATACGACAGCCTTGGGCATCGGGGTGATGTCTCCCGAGGTGGCCTCGGCGTCCGGGACACGGCACGCTGCCGGCCCCCTCCAGAACCTCTCTCCCTCCCCTCTGCGAGCTCCCCCGAGCGCGTCCGTGCATGCTGCCCACGGTGCACCACGGCCACGCCTATTTATGCCATCCCCGACTCTCTCTCTCGTTTTGGTTTGAACCGCCTCTCTCCCGTGCATCTCCCGGACAAGTCCCCTCTCCCCCTCACTCCCTCTTTTCTTCTCCATGGCCACCATGGTCGTCGTCGGCCTCCTCCCGGCTCCGGCGAACCAGAGCCTCCCCTCCTCTCCTTTGACCACCAGGGGAAGCGCAGCAGGCCAAGGGATCCTTCCCGCTCCTTCTTCCCCCTGCCCTTGTGCTCACGGCGTCGCGCCCATCCACTCCAGACGCCGCCCGCCATCGCCAGGGTCACCGTCGCCCCAGATCCTCCCAGCTCGCATGAAGCCCCTGGATGGAAGCGGCTCGGCATACCGAGTCCGTCGGTGCACCGGATGCCACCGGGGACGGCCGGAGTCATCGGGGATCAACGCCGGCGTGTGCTCGGCCTCGCCTCCCCTGACGCTCCTTGGCCTCAGGCGCGAGGAAGAGGACGACCACCCCGCCAGCTGGCAGGGGGGCCGCCCCTCAGCGGCAGAGGCGACCGAGCCGGCCCACCAGTCAGGTTGAGTGGAAACGGCTTCGGGCCGATCCACTTGCCCCGCTGGGTGGCGCCATCCCGCAGTGCGCCTTCGACGTCGCCCCTGACACCGCGCAGCTGAGCCGCCTGGCCGGCCCACTGCTATCCTTCACCTGGTGCGCAGGATAAGGGTAATGCCCCATATTTCTTTTTATTCTTTTCCAGTGAGTTTCTAAAATCCATAAATAATTCAAATTAGCTCCAAATTTGATGATTCAAATTTCTAGTAGTTCCTAAAATCATTCCCTATAACATGGTGCTATTTGCACATTTTTCCAGAATCATTTCCTTCACAAATATTTATCAAATCCTGTTTTTCCATTTCTGTGATGAACTTTAGAAAATCACAGAGAGCTCAAAATTGATCCAAATGCCATGATTCAAATTCCTAGATGATTCTAAGTTCATAACTTAGTTTATGAACATTTTTATTAATACTTTCTGTACCCCACAATACAATGAGCCATTTCTTCATATTTGTCAACTTTGCAAATTCATAGGGAATTCATTTGAACTCCAAATCAAGTGAAACCAATTCCTAGATGCTTCTAAAATCATCCTTTGTTAAATGGGCGCCTTTGCTCATTTTTCAAAAATATATTTTTGTACACTTCTTACAAATCCATAAATCCCTTGATTCCACCATATTGAAATGTTCAGAGATGTCCATTGATCAAATCCTAATGAAACCACTTTGGTCATCCCTCATATGACCAGAGGTATCCCAGAAAAGTCCAACTCATATTTTTAGAGCACTTTTATTTCCTGCCTTGGTGTGTTGCTTATTATGGTTGCTTTCAACGATAGTTGACGAAGTAGACGCAATGCTCGGAGTTGGACTAGAGATATTTGAAGACCTCGAAGACTTTGTTAAATAGGCAAGCAGCCCTTTGACCATGTCTATGAAACCCTTTTTATGCATGTCATATAGCTCTTTATTATTGTTGCATCGAAATCATGATGAGATGGTGAACCACGTGGGTTGGTTGCCTCAGTTACTTCCTCGTTGATACTTGCATTGTGCATGGCCCTACCTTCTTATGAGGGTTATGCCGGTGGGAGTAGATAGGATGTTAAAGCAGATGCTACGCAAAAAGGGACGGTATGTGCATGATGAAGGAAACAAAGTATTTTCAAAAGACTTTTTCGAAAACCCCGTCGGGTGCCACTTATGCCCGAGGAAGATGATGAGAAGGGTAACCACTTGATGACGAAGTGGTGTACCGAGGATAGTGTGTGTTGTTTTCAAAACGGATTGGTCGAAGCTGCGACCATTATTCCAACCATACATGCGCAACCACTCTACCCTTATATGGGAAAGGGCATTATTGAGTACCTAGACCGATACTAGCTTGGAGCCCGCATTACTAGTGACGGGGAGAGTTGGTGCTCTCTCTCGGGGACGGGTCGTGCTGTAGGGCGGCCATGACTGTTTTCATTGAGGCTTTGGACACACCGTTGGTACCCCGTGCCAGTGGTATGTGATAATTATGGGAGCGAGGCTCCAAGGAAAGTGTTATGTGAAATGTTGGGCACGGGGGTTACTGCCAATCGAGTGGACTCCATGTTAGTGTCGTCTAGGGAAAGGTAGTGATCGGGTGCTTACCCCGGGTACTTAAGGTATCACGGGTCGTGGATGACACGGAAGTTCCCTAGATCTTGTGGGTAAAGTGTGCAACCTCTGGAGAGAGTGTAAAACTATTCGAATAGCCGTGTCCACGGTCAAGGACAGTTGGGTAACCGCTCTTGGGCTACGTCCATTTGTTTACAAACCAAGTGTGTGTGTGTGTTGATAAAAATGACTTGGGTCAAGTCAAGGGACTTGACATGATTGAGATGGGTTGGTGCCCACTCTATTTATGTTAGATGGGTTGGTGCCCACTCTATTTATGTTGATATCTGTAACATGTCCTCATGGTTACTTGAATTCTCTTGATGCATGCCTTACAAAGATGTTGAACATGTCATTGCACTCAAAACTATCTTTCTGCAAAATTTACCTATATCATGCATTGTTGTACCTTGAACCAAAACATGGGTTGCTTGCGAGTACATTCAAAGTACTCATTGGCTTGCCACTGGTTATTTAATTGACCAGGCCTGGAAGAACCGGAGTTCGAAGAAGAGTTATTTGGAGACGAACATGCGAACTAGGACGTTTCCCAGTCAGAATGCCTGTAGGGTTAAGGCAGATGGCATGGGTCCAAGTTACTGACGAAGATTTCCGCTGCAATGCTATACTCAAGACTCGACCATAATGGTCTTACTTGTGTAATACGGTATGTATGGATGTAAGACTCTTGTTATTCAGCTTCTGTGTGTTCAGTGAGCATTGATCTCTGGGATCATTGTACATGCGCATTCGATGATCATGACTTATGAGTCGGGGTCCCCACACGTCCGGTTTCCATGGCAATGGCACACCATCATAAGAGGAGGATCGAGTCTCACAAGTCCTGCAACTGGCAGCCAAAATCATACCTTTAAATCTCGCCTATATTCAAAGACTTGGTTTTGGAGATCATAGATTTGACTTTGTAGAAAGTTGATTTGCTCGTTGAAGGTGAAGACGATGTCCTTCATGGATTTGCCATCCACCTTGAGATCACGGGAGTAGTCCGCGATCATGAGGTGGTTAGCATTCAGTCCACATTCCACCATTCCCTTGCACTTGAAGACCTCCTGATCCATAGCTTCGAGCCTAGCATCCACGGTCCCCGTCCCATTGGGACCCTGGATGTCCCAGATGTGGAGCTGTTGGGGAACGCAGTAATTTCAAAAAAATTCCTACGCACACGCAAGATCATGGTGATGGCATAGCAACGAGAGGGGAGAGTGCTGTCTACGTGCCCTCGTAGACCGTTAAGCGGAAGCGTTATATCAACGGGGTTGATGTAGTCGTACGTCTTCACGAATCGACCGATCCAAGCACCGAACGTACGGCACCTCCGTGTTCAGCACACGTTCAGCTCGATGACGTCCCTCGGGCTCCAATCCAGTGAAGCGTCGGGGATGAGTTCCGTCAGCACGATAGCGTGGTGACGATGATGATGTTCTACCGGCGCAGGGCTTCGCCTAAACTCCGCGACGATATGACCGAGGTGGAATATGGTGGAGGGGGCACCGCACACGGCTAAGGAACGATCCGTAGATCAACTTGTGTGTCTATGGGGTGCCCCCCGCCCCCATATATAAAGGGGGAGAGGAGGAGGGGCCGGCCTAAGGGGAGGCGCGCCCTAGGAGGGGGAAACCTACTCCAAGTAGGTTTCCCCCTTCCCTTTCCTATTCCAAGAAGGAGGGGGAAGGAAGGAGTGGGAGAGGGGGAAGGCAAGGGGGGCGCTGCCCCCCCTTCCTTGTCCTATTCGGACTCAAGGGGAGGGGGCGCGCCACTTGCCCTGGCCGGCCCCTCTCTCTCTCCAATAGGGCCCATCAAGGCCCATTACTTCCCGGGGGGTTCCGGTAACCCTCTGGTGCTCCAGTTTTTCTCCGAAAACACCCGGAACACTTCCGGTGTCCGAATATAGTCATCCAATATATCAATCTTTATGTCTCGACCATTTCGAGACTCCTCGTCATGTCCGTGATCACATCCGAGACTCCGAACAACCTTCGGTACATCAAAACTTATAAACTCATAATAAAACTGTCATCGTAACATTAAGCGTGCGGACCCTACGGGTTCGAGAACTATGTAGACATGACCTAGAACTATTCTTGGTCAATAACCAATAGCGGAACCTGGATGTTCATATTGGTTCCCACATATTCTACGAAGATCTTTATCGGTCAAACCGCATAACAACATACGTTGTTCCCTTTGTCATTGGTATGTTACTTGCCCGAGATTCGATCATCGGTATCCAATACCTAGTTCAATCTCGTTACTGGCAAGTCTCTTTACTCGTTCCGTATTACATCATCTCATAACTAACTCATTAGTTACAATGCTTGCAAGGCTTAGGTGATGAGTATTACCGAGAGGGCCCAGAGATACCTCTCCGACAATCGGAGTGACAAAACCTAATCTCGAATTATGCCAACTCAACATGTACCTTCGGAGACACCTGTAGAGCACCTTTATAATCACCCAGTTACGTTGTGACGTTTGGTAGCACACAAAGTGGTCCTCCGGTAAATGGGAGTTGCACAATCTCATAGTTGCAGGAACTTTGTATAAGTCACGAAGAAAGCAATAGCAACATACTAAACGATCAAGTGCTAAGCTAACGGAATGGGTCAAGTCAATCACATCATTCTCCTAATGATGTGATCCCATTAATCAAATGACAACACATGCCTATGGTTAGGAAACATAACCATCTTTGATCAATGAGCTAGTTCAAGTGGAGGCATACTAGTAACACTATGTTTGTCTATGTATTCACACATGTATCATGTTTCCGGTTAATACAATTCTACCATGAATAATAAACATTTATCATGATATGAGGAAATAAATAATAACTTTATTATTGCCTCTAGGGCATATTTCCTTCAGTCTCCCACTTGCACTAGAGTCAATAATCTAGATTACATAGTAATGATTCTAACACCCATGGAGTCTTGGTGCTGATCATGTTTTTCTCGTGAGAGAGGCTTAGTCAACGGGTCTGCAACATTCAGATCCGTATGTATCTTGCAAATCTCTATGTCTCCCACTTGGACTTGGTCCCGAATGGAATTGAAGCGTCTCTTGATGTGCTTGGTCCTCTTGTGAAATCTGGATTCCTTTGCCAAGGCAATTACACCAGTATTGTCACAGAAGATCTTCATTGGTCCCGATGCACTAGGTATAACACCTAGATCGGAAATGAACTCCTTCATCCACACTCCTTCATTCGCTGCTTCCGAAGCAGCTATGTACTCCACTTCACATGTAGATCCCGCCACGACGCTTTGTTTAGAACTGCACCAACTTACAGCTCCACCATTTAATAAATATATGTATCCGGTTTGCGATTTAGAATCGTCCGGATCAGTGTCAAAGCTTGCATCGACGTAACCATTAACAACTAGCTCTTTGTCACCTCCATATACGAGAAACATATCCTTAGTCCTTTTCAGGTATTTCAGGATGTTCTTGACCGCTGTCCAGTGACCCACTCCTGGATTACTTTGGTACCTCCCTGCCAAACTAATAGCAAGGCATACATCAGGTCTGGTGCACAGCATTGCATACATGATAGAGCCTATGGCTGAAGCATAGGGAACTCCTTTCATTTTCTCTCTATCTTCTGCAGTGGTTGGGCATTGAGTCTGACTCAACTTTATACCTTGTAATACAGGCAAGAACCCTTTCTTTGCCTGATCCATATTGAACCTTTTCAATACTTTATCAAGGTACGTGCTTTGTGAAAGTCCAATCAAGCATCTTGATCTATTTCTATAGATTTTAATGCCCAATATGTAAGCAGCTTCACCGAGGTCTTTCATTGAAAAACTTTTAATCAAGTATCCTTTTATGCTATCCAAAAATTCTATATCATTTCAAATTAATAATATGTCATCCACATATAATATTAGAAATGCTACAGAGCTCCCACTCACTTTCTTGTAAATACAGGCTTCTCCAAAAGTCTGTATAAAACCATATGCTTTGATCACACTATCAAAGCGTTTATTCCAACTCCGAGAGGCTTGCACCAGACCATAGATTGATCGCCGGAGCTTGCACACTTTGTTAGCTCCTTTAAAATCGACAAAACCTTCTGGTTGCATCATATACAACTCTTCTTCTAGAAATCCATTCAGGAATGCAGTTTTGACATCCATCTGCCAAATTTCATAATCATAAAATGCGGCAATCGCTAACATGATTCGGACAGACTTAAGCATCGCTACGGGTGAGAAAGTCTCATCGTAGTCAACCCCTTGAACTTGTCGAAAACCTTTCGCAACAAGTCGAGCTTTATAGACAGTTACATTACCGTCAGCGTCTGTCTTCTTCTTAAAGATCCATTTATTCTCAATAGCTTGCCGATCATCGGGCAAGTCAACCAAAGTCTATACTTTGTTCTCATACATGGATCCCATCTCAGATTTCATGGCCTCTAGCCATTTTGCAGAATCTGGGCTCATCATCGCTAGCTCATAGTTCGTAGGTTCATCACGGTCAAGTAACATGACTTCCAGAACAGGATTACCGTACCACTCTGGTGCGGATCTTACTCTGGAAGACCTACGAGGTTCAGTAGACACCTGATCTGAAGTTTCATGATCAATATCATTAGCTTCCTCACTAATTGGTGTATTTATCACAGGAACTGATTTTTGTGATGAACTACTTTCCAATAAGGGAGCAGGTACAGTTACCTCATCAAGTTCTACTTTCCTCCCACTCACTTCTTTCGAGAGAAACTCCTTCTCTAGAAAGGATCCATTCTTAGCAATGAATGTCTTGCCTTCGGATCTGTGATAGAAGGTGTACCCAACAGTATCTTTTGGGTATCCTATGAAGACACATTTCTCCGATTTGGGTTCGAGCTTATCTGGTTGAAGTTTCTTCACATAAGCATCGCAGCCCCAAACTTTAAGAAACGACAACTTTGGTTTCTTGCCAAACCACAGTTCATAAGGCGTCGTCTCAACGGATTTAGATGGTGCCCTAGTTAATGTGAATGCAGCCGTCTCTAAAGCATAACCCCAAAATGATAGCGGTAAATCAGTAAGAGACATCATAGATCGCACCATATCTAGTAAAGTACGATTACGACGTTCGGACACACCATTTCTTTGTGGTGTTCCAGGTGGCGTGAGTTGCGAAACTATTCCGCATTGTTTCAAATGTAAACCAAACTCATAACTCAAATATTCTCCTCCACGATCAGATCGTAGAAACTTTATTTTCTTGTTACGATGATTTTCCACTTCACTCTGAAATTCTTTGAACTTTTCAAATGTTTCAGACTTATGCTTCATTAAGTAGATATACCCATATCTGCTTAAATCATCTGTGAAGGTGAGAAAATAACGATATCCGCCACGAGCTTCAACATTCATCGGACCACATACATCTGTATGTATGATTTCCAACAAATCTGTTGCTCTCTCCATAGTACCGGAGAACGGTGTTTTAGTCATCTTGCCCATGAGGCACGGTTCGCAAGTACCAAGTGATTCATAATCAAGTGATTCCAAAAGTCCATCAGTATGGAGTTTCTTCATGCGCTTTACACCGATATGACATAAACGGCAGTGCCACAAATAAGTTGAACTATCATTATCAACTCTGCATCTTTTGGCTTCAACATCATGAATATGTGTATCACTACTATCGAGATTCAATAAAAATAGACCACTCTTCAAGGGTGCATGACCATAAAAGATATTACTCATATAAATAGAACAACCATTATTCTCTGATTTAAATGAATAACCGTCTCGCATCAAACAAGATCCAGATATAATGTTCATGCTCAACGCGGCACCAAATAACAATTATTCAGGTCTAAAACTAATCCCGAAGGTAGATGTAGAGGTAGCGTGCCGACCGCGATTACATCGACTTTGGAACCGTTCCCACGCGCATCGTCACCTCGTCCTTGGCGGTGCTCGCTTATTCCGTAGTCCTGTTTGAGTTACAAATATTAGCAATGTAACCAGTATCAAATACCCGGTGCTACTACGAGCTCTAGTTAGGTACACATCAATAACATGTATATCACATATACCTTTGTTCACTTTGCCATCCTTCTTATCCGCCAAATACTTGGGGCAGTTCGCTTCCAAATGACGATCCGCTTGCGGTAGAAGCACTCTGGCCAGGCTTAGGTCCAGACTTGGGTTTCTTCTCTTGAGCAGCAACTTGCTTGTTGTTCTTCTTGAAGTTCCCCTTCTTCTTCCCTTTGCCCTTTTTCTTGAAACTAGTGGTCTTGTTGACCATCAACACTTGATGCTCCTTCTTGATTTCTACCTCCGCAGCTTTTAGCATTGCAAAGAGCTCGGGAATAGTCTTGTTCATCCCTTGCATATTATAGTTCATCACAAAGCTCTTGTAGCTTGGTGGCAGTGATTGGAGAATTCAGTCAATGACGCTATCATCCGGAAGATTAACTCCCAGTTGAATCAAGTGATTATTATACCCGGACATTTTGAGTATATGCTCCTTGATGAACTATTCTCCTCCATCTTGCAGCTGTAGAACTTATTGGAGACTTCATATCTCTCAATCCGGCATTTGCTTGAAATATTAACTTCAACTCTGGAACATCTCATATGCTCCATGACGCTCAAAATGTCGTTGAAGACCGGTTCTAAGCCATAAAGCATGGCACACTGAACTATAGAGTAGTCATCAGCTTTGCTCGCCAGACGTTCTTAATGTCGCGGTTGCATCAGCAAGAGGTTCTGGCACCCAGCGGTGCTTCCAGGCGTAATTTTTCTACGTGCAGCAATGAGGATAATCCTCGAGTTACGGACCCGATCCGTGTAATTGCTACCATCATCTTTCAACTTTGCTTTCTCAAGGAACGCATTAAAATTCAACGAAACAATAGCACGAGCCATCTATCTACAAACAAACATAGACAAGCAAAATACTATCAGGTACTAAGTTCATGATAAATTTAAGTTCAATTAATCATATTACTCAAGAACTCCCACTTAGACAGACATCTCTCTAGTCATTTAAGTGATTACGTGATCCAAATCAACTAAACCATAACCGATCATCACGTGAGATGGAGTAGTTTTCAATGGTGAACATCACTATGCTGATCATATCTACTATATGATTCACGCTCGACCTTTCGGTCTCCGTGTTCCGAGGCCATATCTGCATATGCTAGGCTCGTCAAGTTTAACCTGAGTATTCCGCGTGTGCAAAACTGGCTTGCACCCGTTGTAGATGGACGTAGAGCTTATCACACCCAATCATCACGTGGTGTCTGGGCACGACAAACTTTGGCAACGGTGCATACTCAGGGTGAACACTTCTTGATAATTTTTAGTGAGAGATCATCTTAAAATGCTACCGTCAATCAAAGCAAGATAAGATGCATAAAGGATAAACATCACATGCAATCAATTTAAGTGATATGATATGGCCATCATCATCTTGTGCTTGTGATCTCCATCTCCGAAGCACCGTCGTGATCACCATCGTCACCGGCGCGACACCTTGATCTCCATCGTAGCATCGTTGTCGTTTATGCCATCTATTGCTTCTACGACTATCGCTACCGCTTAGTGATAAAGTAAAGAAATTACAGGGCGTTTGCATTTCATACAATAAAGCGACAACCATATGGCTCTGCCGATTGCCGATAACCGGTTACAAAACATGATCATTTCATACAATAAAATATAGCATCACGTCTTGGCCATATCACATCACAACATGCCCTGCAAAAACAAGTTAGACGTCCTCTACTTTGTTGCAAGTTTTACGTGGCTGCTACGGGCTTAAGCAAGAACCAATCTCACCTACGCATCAAAACCACAACGACAGTTTGTCAAGTTGATGCTGTTTTAACCTTCGCAAGGACCGGGCGTAGCCACACTTGGTTCAACTAAAGTTGGAGAAACTGACACCCGCTAGTCACCTGTGTGCAAAGCACGGCGGTAAAACCAGTCTCGCGTAAGCGTACACGTAATGTCGGTCCGGGCCGCTTCATCCAACAATACCGCCGAACCAAAGTATGACATGCTGGTAAGCAGTATGACTTATATCGCCCACAACTCACTTGTGTTCTACTCGTGCATATAACATCAAACCATAAAACCTAGGCTCTGATGCCACTGTTGGGGAGCGCAGTAATTTCAAAAAAATTCCTACGCACACGCAAGATCATGGTGATGGCATAGCCACGAGAGGGGAGAGTGCTGTCTATGTACCCTCGTAGACCGTTAAGCGGAAGCGTTATATCAACGCGGTTGATGTAGTCGTACATCTTCACGAATCGACCGATCCAAGCACCGAACGTACGGCACCTCCGTGTTCAGCACACGTTCAGCTCGATGACGTCCCTCGGGATCCAATCCAACGAAGCGTCGGGGATGAGTTACGTCAGCACGACGGCGTGGTGACGATGATGATGTTCTACTGGTGCAGGGCTTCGCCTAAACTCCGCGACGATATGACTGAGGTGGAATATGGTGGAGGGGGGAACCGCACACGGCTAAGGAACGATCCGTAGATCAACTTGTGTGTCTATGGGGTGCCCCCGCCCCCGTATATAAAGGGGGAGAAGAGGAGGGGGGCGGCCTAAGGGGAGGCGCGCCTAGAGGGGGAAACCTACTCCAAGTAGGTTTCCTTCCCTTCCTATTCCAAGAAGGAGGGAAGGAAGGAGTGGGAGGGGAAGGCAAGGGCCCCCCCTTCCTTGTCCTATTCGGACACAAGGGGAGGAGGGCGCCACTTGCCCTGGCCGGCCCCTCTCTCTCTCCAATAGGGCCCATCAAGGCCCATTACTTCCCGGGGGGATTACGGTAACCCTCCGGTACTCCGGTTTTTCTCCGAAAACACCCGGAACACTTCCGCTGTCCGAATATAGTCATCCAATATATCAATCTTTATGTCTCGACCATTTCGAGACTCCTCGTCATGTCCGTGATCACATCCGAGACTCCGAACAACCTTCGGTACATCAAAACTTATAAACTCATAATAAAACTGTCATCGTAACGTTAAGCGTGCGGACCCTACGGGTTCGAGAACTATGTAGATATGACCTAGAACTATTCTTGGTCAATAACCAATAGCGGAACCTGGATGTTCATATTGGTTCCCACATATTCTACGAAGATCTTTATCGGTCAAACCGCATAACAACATACGTTGTTCCCTTTGTCATCGGTATGTTACTTGCCCGAGATTTGATCGTCGGTATCCAATACCTAGTTCAATCTCGTTACTGGCAAGTCTCTTTACTCATTCCGTAATACATCATCTCATAACTAACTCATTAGTTACAATGCTTGCAAGGCTTAGGTGATGAGTATTACCGAGAGGGCCCAGAGATACCTCTCCGACAATTGGAGTGACAAAACCTAATCTCAAATTATGCCAACTCAACATGTACCTTCGGAGACACCTGTAGAGCACCTTTATAATCACCCGATTACGTTGTGACGTTTGGTAGCACACAAAGTGTTCCTCCGTAAACGGAGTTGCACAATCTCATAGTTGCAGGAACTTTGTATAAGTCATGAAGAAAGCAATAGCAACATACTAAACGATCAAGTGCTAAGCTAACGGAATGGGTCAAGTCAATCACATCATTCTCCTAATGATGTGATCCCATTAATCAAATGACAACACATGCCTATGGTTAGGAAACATAACCATGTTTGATCAATGAGCTAGTTCAAGTAGAGGCATACTAGTGACACTATGTTTGTCTATGTATTCACACATGTATCATGTTTCCGGTTAATATAATTCTAGCATGAATAATAGACATTTATCATGATATGAGGAAATAAATAATAACTTTATTATTTCCTCTAGGGCATATTTCCTTCAGGAGCACCCCCTCACGCATCTCAATGGGTTGAGGGTGCTGCATCCCCTCCCGCAAATACGGATTTATGATGTTCTTGACGAACTTGTCCTTAGAGGAGCTCGAAACGGCCATGTCAATCTAGATCTGTCAGAAAAACAGCAAGAAAAAAGAACAGAAGATCTCTCCGCGATATAGTGGTCAATACGTTCGGGGGGGTATATAAAGATTTTTTATCTTGGGAAACAAGCAAACGGGAGAAAAATGGAGTCAGGAAGGTTCCAGAGCTGGGCACGCGCCCAGGCGCGCCCTGGTGTCTTGTGCTCCCCTCGGGTGCCTTCCTGGTTGTTTCTAATTTTGCTAATTTTTAAAATATTCCAAAATTGATAGAATTTTTTTTGTAGATTTTTTGAGTCCGTTTACTTACCGTATCATGTACCTCCTCTTTTTCGTTTATTCTGGAGTGTTTCGGATGGTTTCTTTCATGTGTTCCTCCAGCGTCATTGTTTGGATAATATTGCTTTCAACATTAATAAGCGTACCTGAGATATAGTGTTTAATTCTTTGCCCATTGACCACCTTCGGGTTAGTACCTTTGAAATTATTTATTTTGATGGCTCTAGAATGATAAACGTCTTCGATGATATACTATCCTTCCCATTTAGAGAGAAGTTTTCCTGCAAAGAATCTGAAACGGGAGTTGTACAGAAGAACATATTCACTAACTTTGAATTCCCTCTTTTGGATTCTTTTGGCATGCCATCTTTTAACTTTTTTTTAAATAACTTGACATTTTCATAGGCTAGGGTGCTCCATTCATCTAGTGAGCTAATATCAAATAACCTCTTTTCACCAGCAAGTTTCAAATCATAGTTGAGTTCCTTAATTGCCCAATATGCTTGATGTTCTAACTCAAGAGGCAAATGACAAGCTTTTCCATAAACCATTTTATAAGGAGATATACCCATAGGATTTTTATATGCTCTTTTGTAGACCCAAAGTGCATCATCCAATTTCTTAGAACAATTCTTCGGGACCTATTAACAGTTTTTTGTAATATTAATTTTATTTTTCTATTGCTAAGTTCAACTTGACCACTAGATTGAGGATGATAGGGTGATGTGAATCTATGGTTTACATCATATTTAGCAAGCATTTTATGGAAAGCACCATGAATAATGTATGAACCACCATCAGTCATTAAATATCTAGGGACTCCAAACCTTGGGAAAATAACTTCTTTAAGCATTTTAATGGAAGTGTTATGATCAGCACTACTTGTTGGAATACTTCTACCCACTTAGTAACGTAATCAACAGCAACCAAAATATGTGTATACCCATTAGAGGAAGGAAAAGGTTCCATATAATCAAAACCCCAAACATCAAATGGTTCAACAGCAAGTGAATAATTCATAGCCATTTCTCGACGCTTACCAATATTACCAATTCAGTGACATTCATCACAAGATAAAACAAACTTACGGTCATCCTTGAAGAGAGTAGGCCAGTAAAAACCAGATTGCAATACCTTGTGAGCAGTTCTATCTCCCACATGATGTACTCCATAGGCTTCAGAGTGACATTTCCGTAGGATTTGTTCCTGTTCATGCTCAGGTACACAAAGTCTAATAATACCATATACTCCTTGTTTATAAAGATGTGGGTCATCCCAAAAGTAATGTCTTAAATCATAGAAGAATTTCTTTCTTTTGTTGGTATGTAAAGCTAGGTGGTATGTATTTAGCAACAATATAATTAGCATAGTCAGCATACTAAGGAGTGTTATGAGAAACATTTATTGCAGCTAATTGTTCATCAGGAAAACTATCATCAATAGGTAGTGGGCCATCAAGAACATTTTCTAGCCTAGATAAGTTATCAGCTACAGGGTTCTTAGCTCCTTTTCTGTCAGTGATATGTAAATCAAATTCTTGTAGCAAGAGAACCCGCCTAATGAGTCTAGGTTTAGCATCTTTCTTTTCCATGAGATATTTAATAGCAGCATGATCGGTGTGAATAGTAAATTTAGAATCAACAATGTAAGATCTAAATTTATCACAGGCAAACACAACTGCTAAAAATTCTTTTTCAGTAGTAGCATAATTTCTTTGGGCATTGTCTAGAGTTTTGCTGGCATAATGGATAACATTTAATTTCTTATCAATTCTTTGTCCTAGAACAGCACCAACAGCATAATCACTAGCATCACACATAATTTCAAAAGGCAAGTTTCAATCAGGTGGTTGAACAATAGGTGTAGAAATTACGACTTTCTTGAGTGTTTCAAAGGCTTCTACACAATCATCATCAAAAACAAATGGAACATCCTTTTGTAAAAGATTTGTAAGAGGCCTAGAAATTTTAGAGAAGTCTTTAATAAATCTCCTATATAATGACCAAGGAAACTACGAATACCTTTAGCTTTATCCACCTCAATACCTCGTTTAGAAATTTTATGCCCCAAGACAATACCTTCATTAACCATAAAGTGGCACTTCTCCCAATTCAAGACAATATTAGTTTGCTCACATCTCTATAAAACTCGATCAAGGTTGCTCAAGCAATCATCAAAAGAAGTTCCATAAATAGAAAAACCATCCATGAAAACCTCAACAATCTTTTCACAAAAATCAGAGAATATAGCAGTCATACATCTTTGAAAGGTGCCAGGTGCATTAGATAAACAGAAAGGCATACGTCTCTAAGCATAAGTTCCAAAAGGACAAGTAAAGGTGGTTTTCTCTTGATCAGGTTGTGAAACAGGTATTTGAGAAAAACTAGAAAACCATCAAGAAAACAAAAGTGTGTGTGCTTAGATAATCTTTCTAACATTTGATCAATAAAAGGCAAAGGGTAATGATATTTTCTAGTTGCTCTATTTAATTTTCTAAAATCAATTATCATTCTGTATCCAGTAACAATTCTTTCTGGAATAAGTTCATTCTTATAATTAGGAACAACGGTAATACCTCCCTTCTTAGGGACACAATGAACAAGACTTACCCATCTACTATCAGCTATGGGATAGATTATACCTGCTTCTAGAAGCTTTAATATTTCAGTTCTTACCACTTCTTTCGTTTTAGGAGTCAAACGTCGTTGGTGATCAACAACAGGTTTAGCATCAGGTTCCATATTAATCTTATGCTGACAGAGAGTGGGACTAATGCCCTTAAGGTCATCAAGAGTATACCCAATAGTCGCTCGGTGCTTCTTCAGAATTTCAATAATCTTTCTTCTTCATGTTTTGAAAGGTTAGCACTAATAATAATAGGATATATCTTTTTCTCATCAAGATAAGCATACTTCAAAGTGTTAGGCAATTGTTTCAATTCAAACACAGAATCACCTTTAGATGGAGGACGACCTCCTAGAGTTTCAATAGGCAAATTGTGTTTAAGCAGAGGTCGTTGTTCAAAGAAAATTTTATCTATTTCATTTCTTTCATGCATATGCATATCATTTTCATGGTCTAGCAAATATTGTTCTAGTAGATCAATATGAGGTACGGCAATAGAAGCAAGACCCATTATTTCATCCTTATTAGGTAATTCTTTCTTATGCGGTTGTCTATTAAACTTTGAGAAATTAAATTCAGGAGACTCATCACCAAAGCTAACACTGACGGTTTGTTTATGACAATCTATAGTGGAATCGACAGTGTTCAAGAAAGGTCTACCAAAGATAATGGGACAAAAGTCATTTTGTGGGGAACCAAGAATAAGAAAATCAGTAGGATATTTTATTTTTTCCACACAAGACTTCAACATCTCTAACAATCCCAAGTGATGTGATGGTGTATCTATTAGCAAGTTTAACAGTAACATATATGTCTTCTATTTTAGCGGGTGCTATATCATTCATAATTTCTTGGTATAAGGTAAAAGGGATAGCACTTATGCTACCACCTAAATCACATAAACCATGATAACAATGATCTCCTATTTTAACTGAGACAACATGCATGCCAACAACATGTCTATGTTTATCTTCTTCATGGGTTTGGCAATTCTAGCAGCTTCATCATAGAAGTAAATAACATGCCCATCAATGTTTTCTACCAGGAGATCTTTAACCATAGCAACACTAGGTTCTACTTTAATTTGTTCAGCAGGTTTAGGTGCTCTAATATTACTTTTGCGAACCAGAGTTGAAACCTTAGCATGTTCCTTTATCCTAACAAGGAAAGGTGATTTTTTCAATATAAGTAGTAGGCACAACTGGATCAACATTGTAAATAATAGTTTCTTCTTTAGCTATGACCGGTTCTTTAATTTCTTCTTTAATAGGGGGGTGATATTTAAACCACTTCTCCTTATGGAGATCAACGTGGGTAGCAAAAGATTCATAAAAAGAGGCTACTATCTCATAGTCAAGTCCATATTTAGTGCTAAACTTGTGAAAAACATTGCTATTCATAAAAGATTTAACACAATCAAACTCAAGCTTCATACCCAACTCTTTACCTTCATCGAGTTCCCAATCTTCAGAATTTCATGTAACACAATTAGGATGTTCAGTTCCATCTCCTGCATAAGGATTAGCTAGCAGTTGTTCTATCATACCTGAAGGAATTTCATAAACAATATTTTTAGTGGGTGCAGTAGGTTGAGGGGCAACTAATTGTGGTTCCGGCTGAGGTGAAGATACCCCGTACAAACCCCTCAAAGGATGATTCTCCATAGTAACAAGTGACAATACATTTTAGCACGTAGTAATAATTTTTTCTTACCAATTTCCACTTACCAAGAGCACTTCACTCCCTGGCAACAGCGCCAGAAAAGATCCTTGATGACCCACAAGTATAGGGGATCAATTGTAGTCCTTTTGACAAGTAAAAGTGTCGAACCCAACGAGGAGCGAAAGGAAATGACAAGTGGTTTTCAGCAAGGTAATCTCTGCAAGCATTGAAATTGTCTGTAACGAGTAGTTTGATAGCAAAATAATTTGTAACGAGAAAGTAACGGTAATAGTAAATAAAGTGCAGCAAGGTAGTCCAATCCTTTTGTGGCAAAGGACAGGCCAAAACGGTCTCTTATAACAAGCAAAGCGTTCTTGAGGGTACACGGGAATTTCATCTAGTCACTTTCACCATGTTGGTTTGATTCATGTTCGCTACTTTGATAATTTGATATGTGGTTGGACCGGTGCTTAGGTGTTGTTCTTACTTGAACAAACCTCCTACTTATGATTAACCCCTCGCAAGCATCCGCAACTATGAGAAAGGTATTACGATAAAATCTAACCATAGCATTAGACTTTGGGATCCAAATCGGTCCCTTACGAAGTAGCGCATTGATACGTCTCCAATGTATCTATAATTTTTTATTGTTCCATGCTGTTATATTATCATTCTTGGAGGTTTTACAATAATTTTATAGCAACTTTATATCATTTTTTGGGACTAACCTATTGACATAGTGCCTAGTGCCAGTTGTTATTTTTTGCTTATTTTTTACTTCGCAGAAAATCAATACCGAACGGAGTCCAAATGTAGCAAAACTTTTTGGAGTTTTTTTCTGGACCAGAAGACACCTGTTGGGCCAAAGAAGTACCATAGGGGGGCTCTGAGGGGAGCACAACCCATCAGGGCGCGCCCAGGTGGGTTGTGCCCACCTCGGCAGCCTCCCGCACCACCTCTTTGCTCTATAAATACACCAATATTCCAGAAATCCTGGCGCGAACAGTCTTCCGAAACTGACATGTGAGAAACTAGATCGCATTTTAATGGATACTAATTGGGAATCAAAATTTCCTCTGGTGTCTGTTCGTGCTCTACCTCGTATCGAGGCTATATCAGACCACACACCCATTCTCCTAACTACTGGTTTGCCACGACCACAACATAGACGCAAGTTCAAGTTCGAACTTGGGTGGTTGCTTCAGGATGGCTTCCATGACATGGTCAAGGAGGTGTGGGAGAAATCAGTGGCCGGGTCTACTCCAATACACAGATGGAAACAAAATGCTTGCATTACGTACATTCCTTGGTGGTTGGGCTAGGCATACGATGGGCATCCTCAAAAAAGAGAAGCTTCGTCTTTCATCTATCATCGATGAATTAGAAGCTTCGGCGGAGGTTAGACCTCTATCTAAGTATGAAATCGAGATCAAGAATCATTCGAATGCACAGATAGCCAACATGTTTTGTGAGAAGGAACTCAAATGGTACCAACATTCCAACTCTCAGTTATCCTAAAAGGTGATTCGAATACTAGATATTTTCATGGAGTCGCCAATGGCAGACACCGGAAGAAAATTATTCATTCACTACAACAGGATGAGGGCACGATTGAGGGACATGAGCAACTTAAATCTTATATCACTACTTATTACAAAAATCTATTCGGAGCACTAGAGGAAGGAAACTTCTTGATGGATGAATCCCGAATAGATGACATCCCCCAGGTCTCTCATGAGGAAATACCCTTCTAACAGCCCCATACTCCGAGGAGGAATTTAGAAAGGCGGTTTTCCTAGTGGAGCATAATAAAGCCCCAGGTCCAGATGGATTTCCCGCAGAGTTCTATCGGAACTTCTGGGAAGTCATCAAACCGGATCTCCTACTTTTGTTTAGCGACCTTCATGTTGGCCAACTAGAATTGTTTCGCTTAAACTTCGGTGAGATTATTTTATTACCTAAGGTTAATGAGGCTAAAAGGATACAACAATATAGACCTATTTGCCTCCTTAATCTTAGTTTTAAAATATTCATGAAGGTTGCGACTATTAGGCTAAATTCGGTTGCTGAACATGTGGTTCATCCTTCACAAACAGCTTTTATGCAAGGCAGACACATCCTAGATGGAGTTGTTATCCTTCATGAAACAGTCCATGAATTACACCGGAAAAATTTGAATAGGGTGGTACTCAAAATTGACTTTGAAAAGGCTTATGACAAAGTGAAGTGGCACTTTCTTCAGCAGACTCTCAAAATGAAAGGATTTTCTGCAGAGTGGCGCGCTATGATCCATAGCTTCGTTTCTGGAGGTAGTGTTGCCATTAAGATCAATGATGATATTGGACACTATTTCCAAACAAAGAAGGGATTGTGACAAGGTGACTCAGTATCGCCCATGCTATTCAATATAGTGGCGGATATGCTAGCGGTCATGATTGAGCGCGCCAAGGTTGATGGCCAAATTGACGGGGTAGTAAATCATCTAGTTGATGGTGGTCTCTCTATACTTCAATGTGCCGATGATACGATTCTCTTCATGGATCATGACCTCGAGAAAGCGAGAAATATGAAACTGATTTTATCAGCATTCGAGCAACTCTCGGGTCTTAAGATCAATTTTCATAAAAGTGAATTGTTTTGCTTTAGCGACGCTCAAGACAAGGCCCACCTAAATGTTGAACTGTTCGGATGCGGGTTGGGCCTAGTTTCCGATCACATATTTGGGGATATCGATACATTATTGGAGACTCACAAATGCTGAATGGAAACACGTCGAGGAGAGACTGCAAAAAAGACTTAGCAGTTGGAAAGGTAAACTGTTGTCTCTGGGTGGAAGATTGGTCCTCATAAATTCAGTACTAAGTAATATGGTACTATATATGATTTCCTTCTTCCAGTTGCCGAAAGGAGTTTTACATAGATTGGATTATTTTCGATCAAGATTCTTTTGGCAAGGAGATAACGAGAGAAAGAAATATCGACTAGCTAAATGGAGTGTGGTTTGTCGTCCCAAAGACCAAGGCGGGTTGGGCATTCATGACCTTGAGGTTAAGAATAGGGCCCTACTCGAGAAATAGTTGTTTAAATTACTGACAGAAGATGGTTTATTATAAACCCTCCTACGGAGGAAATATGTGGGTTTCAAGGCGGTATCCCAAGTACATTGGAAGCCTGGGGATTCCCACTTTTGGGCGGGTCTAATGGCTACGAAGAAATATTTCTTCTGCTATGGATCCTTCTCAATGAAGGACGGCTCGGAAATTAGATTCTAGGAGGACAAGTGACTAGGAAATGCCACACTCTGAGAACAATATCCAGCTCTGTGCAATATTATGCATCACAAGGGTGGTACAATTGCCGTGGTAATGGAATCATTTCCACAGAATGTGACGTTCAGAAGAGATTTAATTGGACCCAGACTCCAATCGTGGAACATCCTGCTCTAGCGGTTGTCCACGATGCAATTGTCGCATGGGTCTGATGTATTTCGTTGGAATCTACATGGGAATGGTCGATTCTCAGTGGAGTCCATGTACAGAGCTTTGCTCCAATCTGATGTGCTACTTGATAATAAGAAGAAGATTTGGAAGATGAAGATACCTCTTAAGAATAAAATCTTTGCATGGTATCTTCGTCGCGGAGTTATTCTAACTAAAGATAACCTTATTAAGAGGAATTGGCATGGAAGTCCGCATTGTGTTTTTTGTCACCATGATGAGATAGTAAAACATTTATTCTTCCAATGCAAATTGGCTCGTTCTATATGGTCAGTCATCCAAATAGCTTCTGACTTGTATCCTCCCTGTAGTGTTGCTAATGTTTTTGGCAACTGGTTACATGAGATAGATCACAAGCTTAGAACTCTTCTCAGGGTGGGTGCGCTTGCCGTTATTTGGTTGCTTTGGCTATGTAGAAATGATAAGGTTTTTAATGGTAAAAGTATTTCTCTTATGCAGGTTATCTACAGATGTACCGGGTCTCTTCGTTTATGGTCCTCTCTACAACGCGTGAAGAATCGAGACCTATTTACGGAGGTGTGTACACGATTAGAGGCTACGGTGTGGGATACTTTTACCCAATATGGGTGACAGCATGATCTTAGGATTGGCCCCCTCCGCTTTAAGCGTTATATGGATCTTTTTGTATCTCGCCTTTTTTATTTTTCGTTTGTGCGAAAGGACCTTATTTGGCTATGTGCATCTTAGTTATGCAGAAGCCAAGTGTAATGCTTAAATCTTTTAAGTAATAAAGCGCCCTTTTTTGAAAGAAAAAAGTCTGACTTTGACCAATTCGAAAGAAGAAACCCCTGAGTTTAGCCAAAGATATCACATAGCAGGACTGACCAAGTCATGTTCTTTAGAGTCTGCCTAATAGTCATGTCAACCTACAGTGAACCCATCGATCAAGGCAGCTGAGCTCTCACCTATTTAATGGTATGAGGAAAAAAACTCCCCGCAACATCAAAAGTCCAGCGCGACCTGTACCTTGACCGTCTACTAGCATCGGAATGCATTGCCCGTAAAAAAATAGCATCGGAATGCATTTATGGTTCTACTTTTCTTTGGCAGCTTGGGCACGTTAGAAGACCAAATCTTCAGCTTAGGGAGTGTTCAGCAGGCAGGGTGTGTGTGTGTATATAACCCGGCCGGGGCGCAACTTGAAGGGGAGCAAAAGACGTAGCTGAACCATCAAATTCAATCAATCAATGGTGCCCTCTCGCGTTGTGCCAGTGGTGGTGGTAGCCTTGTGGTTGCAAGCTGTCGGGTGGGGGGAAGCGGCTGTCCCGCTCAACATGGCCTTGCCGGGCTGCCCGAGCTCCTGCGGCGACATGGCCGTCCCCTACCCGTTCGGCATCGGCCCGGGCTGCTACCTCGACGGTTTCAACCTCACATGCAACGACGACGGCTCCCACCGACCGCCGAAGCTGTTTCTGGGCGACGGCACCGTCGAGGTCCTCGAGATATCCCTCGAGAACACCACGGTGCGCGTCAGCAGCGTGGTCGACACGAACGGCACGGTCGTCCCTGGCGTCGGCACAGGGAACGGCACATGGGGCAGCGGCCTCGCCGGCGCCGGCCCCTTCTATCTCACGGGGCAACGCAACCAGCTCGTCGTCAGGGGCTGCAACATGCAGGCCGTCCTCCTGGACGCGCGTAACAGCAGCTACGTCGTCGCCGCCTGCACGTCCATCTGCGCCTACGTGAACAGCAACCCGGGGCTGCCGGCCTTGGCGTCCCAACCTATGGACCACTGCTCCGGCGTCAGCTGCTGCCAGACGTCCATCTACGTAGGCCTCACGTCCTACACTGTACAGCTGTCCCCCGTGGGCGACATGATGCCATCCTTCTTCTTTCCGGCCATGGGACTTGTGTTCATAGCGGACGCGGAGTGGTTCGATGGGAACGCCACCAACCTCGGGCCGCTGCCGAACGAGGAAAAACCAGTGGTTCCGGCGACTCTAGACTGGACCATCGGTGAATCGGACTGTACCGGCCGGGATGGCGCGCCCGGCTCCGGCACTGCCTGCTCCAGCAGCAATAGCCTCTGCCGCGACGCCACAGGCCTGTCTCGCAGCGGTCATTCTTGTCACTGCTCGCCCGGCTACGAGGGAAACCCATACATCCCAGATGGATGCCAAGGTTCGTAACCAAACACATGGAATTATGTGAATCATTTGGTAATTGAACTGATCACAAATACGTAGTACAACGCATATGTTTGACTGGTTTCTGATGGTTTTATTTAGATATCGACGAATGTGCGCGTCCGGAAGCATATTCCTGCTATGGTGGATGCAGAAATAAACCAGGGTCATTTTCGTGCTTTTGTCCTGAGGGGACGCAAGGTGATCCCCGGATCAGAAACGGGTGTATTCAAAAACTCTCTATAGGTAACACACTTTCTAAATTTTTCCAAGTTTAAGTACTACTCCCTCCTCCGAAAAAACTTGTCCCGACTCCCAAGCTTGTTCCTCAAATGGATGTATCTAGCACTAACTTGATGCTAGATACATCCATTTAAGGGACACGATGTTTTAGACGGAGGGAGTATGTTTTTTCGGAAAGATAACTAGGGAACGTTCCCTGGGAGGAGATTCCAGGGGACACCACCAAAGCCATCTGATCACGATCGAACGAATGGCATCTTTTCTATGAAGCGTGACGTTTTTTCTGTTTTTCAAACGCACTACATGGCAGTTTTCACCTCCGAACATGACAATTCTTACAAAATTACCATGGCAAGTTTAGTTGATTCACATGGCAAGTTTGACGTTCGTTGGAAAAAACTCTCTCAAGGAACATTCCCCAGATATTGCGGTCCTGTTTTTTTTTGCTGGCTAACTTGCACCTATTTCTGCGGCTACTTTTCCATGGAATAGGTTCAGGTTATTACCCTCGCAAAAAAAAGTTTGGAATATTACATTTAGCAGTACCAAAATGAGGTTTGATTTACCTTACACATTACTTTTTCTTTTTCGTTTCTCTCTCACGCCAGCTTAAAAATAAGCATTAAGCATGTTGATTAACCGCAAATAAACTGAATTTGGAGAAAGTTTATTGCAGATTCTAATGTACCAAAATATCTTCATACATGAAAATCGCAATTATGTTCACAATTCATATGGTTTTTTATCACATTTCACAGGTTTATTTGTGGGCCTAGCAGTTGGCGGTGGCATAAGCCTTATTTGTCTAGTGCCTGGTCTCATATATTTCATGCACAAGTTAAAGGCTCGACAGGCTAAGAGGCTCAGAGCGAAGTACTTCAAGCAAAACCGAGGTCTATTGTTACAGCAATTGGTGGACAAGGACATTGCTGAAAGGATGATATTTAGCTTAGAAGAACTTGAGAAGGCCACAAACAAGTTTGATGAGGCCCGCAAACTTGGTGGTGGTGGCCATGGTACTGTTTACAAAGGTATACTGTCAAATCAAGATGTGGTTGCCATCAAGAAATCAAAAATTACAATCCAAAGAGAAATTGAAGATTTCATAAACGAGGTTGCCATCCTTTCACAAATTAACCATCGAAACGTTGTGAGGCTATTTGGATGCTGCCTGGAGACACAAGTCCCATTGCTGGTTTATGAATTCATCTCAAACGGAACTCTTTCTGAGTATCTCCATGTTGAAGGTGCCCTATCCTTGTCTTGGCAGGATCGATTGAGGATTGCTATTGACACCGCAAGTGCTCTGGCCTATTTGCACTCATCTGCTTTGACATCCATAATACACAGAGATGTTAAATCTGCCAACATTCTACTTGACCATCGTTTAATAGCTAAAGTATCAGATTTTGGAGCTTCTCGAGGTATCCCTATCGATCAAACAGGAGTGACAACTGCCATCCAAGGTACATTTGGGTACCTAGACCCCGAGTACTACCAAACAAGTAGGTTGACTGATAAAAGTGATGTTTACAGCTTCGGAGTCATACTTGTGGAGTTGCTCACAAGAAAAAAACCATCCGCTTTCATGCACTCAGAAGGCACAAGCCTTATTGCACATTTCAACTTGGTAATAAGCCAGGATAAGTTATGTGAGATATTAGATCCTCAAATGATCTCGGAGTGTCTGGAGGGTGCAAAAGAGGTTGCAACACTCGCATCAAGATGCCTAAACTTGAAGGGTGATGAGAGGCCAACCATGAGACAAGTGGAGATGGCACTGGAAAGATTGTTAGTAGAAAATAAAAATACCGAAAAAGGGTGTTCTGCTGAGCTAAACTGCACACTAGCTCAAATAAGCAACAACAATGACGAAAATAGCAGGCAGTATAGCGCCGAGCAGTCACTCCTACTATCAGCAAGCTTTCCACGTTGATCCACTTGCCATTGAATAATTCAATGTTCTTTAAGTTGCTATGTTCCTATCTTAGCATAACTTATTGCAGGAGGTTTGGAGAATTACGAATTATGTTTGCGTGTATTATAGTTATTAGCTGGTATTAGGCTCGGACTATCGACACCCCTTCATCAAGTGGTTAGGAATAGCGAAAGTTGTTGCTAAGATGGTGGCTTCGGACAAACTGATGTACTACTTTGTAAGGTCTTTGTGAATAATTAATAAAATAACTGCATGCATCGCCCAGATGCAAAGGCTGGGTGTAATCCTCCTTTTTTTTAAAAAAAGCTATTAGCTAGTGGTTAACTTATTCTTTACATGGCATATCAAAATGTTGCAAATGTTAACATTGCGTGTACACTATAAATACCATTTGTGTTTGTCATCACCAGGATGAGTAGTACACATACCATATAGGTGTTCATTCCAAATTGTTAACCACCATCACATATGTTTATACCATCTGTTGCATCTAAAAGGTTTGCTATTGAAGCCTATTATCACAAGCAGTTTGTCAGAAATGTATCTAATGTGAATTATGAAGCATAATTTTTTTCTTTACTGAAATTCTAACCATGAATTCTACATATATAGATACATTAAACATAGTGCAAACTAAATAATCGGAAATTGAAACCAACTACATCGAAACGATTTCTCCTGATAGAGACCTAGGATGGATGTAAGAAAAAATCTACCACCTAACTGTCAGCCGAACCATGTTTCTAAGCCTATGCAGTGAACCTAGACCGATGGATCCTCCTCCTCTGGAACCAATCCTATTGCAAGCCCGAAGAAGAGCCGACAGGCTCACAACATGATGGTGGTCCTCTCTATTCAAACTGAAGTCCCACCCTCCCCTCTAAATAACCAATGTATGACCGCCTCGACTAACTTCATGACAATGTCACCATAGATGACCACCCTCATCCCATTGTCGGCAAGACCTAGATGCATTAGCCGTCTCATCTATAGGAGACAACCTTAATACACACACCGACATTCGGATTTGGTGAACAGCTTGGATGTATCCATGATGCAGGAAGCCTATAAGACTGTGAACTGGGGCTCATGTATGGGTCAACGGCACGTCAGAGCCCCAGCTTTCTCTTTGCATCTCAAATGACATGGTCATGGCTCATATCGCATCCAATGACCATATTGTTCTAGATATTGGTGCCGCCACCTCCAGGGTCTTTTAGATTGTGAATAATTTATGGGATAATTGGTTTTATGCCCCTAGTTGGGTCACACTCGGCTGGTTTACCCCTAGTTTCCAAAAGCTCGCGTTCCTGCCCAAACGATTTTGCTTGTCTTATGCTTTTGCCCTTTGACCGTTTGACCGTCATTTTGAAAACTTCATAACAAATTCAGACTAACTCAGAAAAATTCAAATAATATATCAAAATGTTCAGAAAAACATCACCTATATTTGCATGACATTTGCATTCATAAGAAAACTGTTGGTAAGTCCTTGTCTCAATTTTAGCTAATATAGGTGATGGGGACTTTCGAACACTTTGTCATTAATGCAAATGGTGTGCACATATAGATGATGTGTTTTTGAACATTTTGACATCATATTTGCATTTTTCTGAATTAGTATGAATTTGTTATGAAGTTTCCAAAATGACGATCAAACTAGGGGTAAACCAGCCAAGTGTGACCAGCCAAGTGTGACCCAACTAGGGGCATAAAACCAATTATCCCATAAATTATTCACAATCTAAAAGACCCTGGAGGCGGCGGCACCAATATCTAGAACAATATGGTCGTTGGATGCGATATGAGCCATGACTATGTCATTTGAGATGCAAAGACAAAGCTGAGGCTCTGAGATCGTTGACCCCATGGATACATCCAAGTTGTTCACCAAATCCGGATGTTGGTGTGTGTATTAAGGTTGTCTCCTATAGATGAGACGGCTAATGCATCTAGGTCTTGCTAACAATGGAAGGAAGGTGGTCCGAACATCTTAAGGACACTGTTGCCATCTTGCTGCAAAGAATTTCTGCCAGGAGTAGAAAGCCAACTTGCATTCACGTTAAGCACCGCATATCTGTCAATTTCACCATCCTTCCTCAACCCAAAGTACTTGGCACAAAGATCTTCGTACATAACTGCATAATCATTTAATTCTGCACCATCGGTGCGGCGAAGACGAGATAGTACTTTGATTATGATCGACTTCCAGTGATTCCAGACATAAAACAGAGTACCGAAACCAACAGAAGACAGCTCATTCATCCATAAACACTGAGGACATGAATGACACTGAGGGGCACCCAAGGAGCTGCAAAGAATTTCTGCCAGCATTAGAAAGTCAACTTGCATTCATGTTAAGCACCACATATCTTTCAACTCCACCATCTTTTCTCACTCCAAAGTACTTGCGCAAAAATCTTCATACAGAACTGCATAATCATTTAATTCTGGACCGTTGGTGTGCTGAAGATGAGATATACTTCGATTGTAATCGACTTCCAGCGATTCCAGGCATAAAACAGAGTTTGCAGTGATACCTGGTTAGAGGCCAGCTTAAAGTTCAAGATCAAGAGGGATATAGCACAATCAAGTTCAAGAAATCTCTTCAAACATAAAAAAAAGAATCTGCCTACTCAGAATTATTGTCAAGGTACTATAGCAGTCATGGATGCTGCTATGCATCTATCAGGTGCTACACTAGGACAGCAGCAACACAAGAGAAACATCATCATTGAATCCCAAACAGAGGCACAATCAGCAGAAAAATCACAGAATAGAGATAACTGCAACCATGGTGGGATTACTGCAACATACAGTATGTTCTACCACCTCATCGTTAGGGTCTTACAAGGAACAGGCATTAAATTAGATAATACTGCTAGCGGTTTGTACAGCCACTTATTCCAACAACCACTGCACGTCGAGGACGGTGGGGCGGCCTTCGAGGGCGGCGGCAACGCTGTCTTGCAAGAGGACGGCGGCGGCCAGCTCGATGTAGGTGGGGCCCCTCGAGCCGCGCTTCTCCTTGATCCGGCGCAGGCCAGCAGCGATCTCGGCCAGCCGCTCCTCCCGATCGGACAGCGACGCGAACCGCGAGGTCAAGCATGAGATCTCCGTCTCCTCCCCCGTCTCGCCACCGCTGATATCCATCGCGCTGTACTGCCTGGCGAGGCTCGCCTCTTGCGCCGCCGGGAGAGATGCGGCGCCGCCGGCTACCCCGTAGCATCCTTTCGCCGCCATCGCCGGGGGAGGTGGGGAAAGTGGGATTTTTACTGGGTAGGTCTCGTTTATGCCGACCCAGGCCTAAAGCACGGCCCATTGGAAAATGCCGGTGCTAACTGCAGGGGCCAGGTCGTGGGATCGACAGTGGAGTAGGAAAATGAAGCCCCAATTAAGTCAAGGCCGGTTTCCCTACAAAGGAAAACACAGACCAGTTTGTGTGTTCAACAGACCAAAAATTGGTGACTAAAAATTTAGCCTTGTTCTTCTCTACTCTACAACTGCATGCATATCCAAGCAAACCATGACTTAATTAAAACTTAGCATCATGACAATGCACATAATCAACTTAATTGCAAACTCAAGTTCAAATCCACAATATTGCAAATTCAATTTCAAATTCAAGCATTGTGCATCACAAAAGCAAACAAAAATGTATAGAGCTCTCAAATGGCATTGCCTTCATGGCCAACACTAGTGCTTGCATTCTCTGCACGAGATGACCCGTTGCACCCTTGGCGTAAAGACCAATTGCAGTCAAGAAGTTATGGAACCTATGAGCAACATGCTTTACGAATGATCCACAAAGGGTGGTTGGTTCTTATATGACTACGAATAAGGACTAATACAACTACGCTAACAAGAATATGCATAACCACATTAGCAAACATATCAACACGTATATATAGTCGTAACAGTGGTTGTCAGACTTCACATTGTCAGACCTCACGTTGGTTTGGATTGCCTCTCTAGTTAGTGGGTTTAGCTACGACGTTTGCTTGTTCGGGCAAAACACTCCTTGTTTCTCTTCTTTCTTTCTTTGAGTTGGGCATCGTGTACATGCCTTCTTGTGTTCCTGCATGTGTTGTACCCCACTTGTACTCCTTCTCTTTTCTTCTATGGATGTATTGTTAGTGGTTGTGTGTTTGGAGTTCAAGTGCTTGGTTGTTGTTTGAAGCCTAGGTCAAGCATTGTTATGTTTTCCTTTTACTAATATGAATTTTTGCGTCCTTAACATCATGCTTGACATTGTAAAACACTAGAAAAAAATAGATACATTTGATATTTGACATGTTGATATATTTATCAGGAACTTTTTCCAATGCTCTAATACATTGAGTACATAGTTGGATATCCAAAATAACTCAAATTTGATCAAGAGCTATGTTCTCTATTAACATTTTTTCTATCTTTGGAAGATATATTCTTTTAGAAAGTGATACATTGTATGAAACCAAAATCAATTCATAGGGGCCATAGTGCATGGTTTGGGTCCATTTGTATGCTCCTTGTCCTTAATTTGTACCTGATCTTATTTATCCCTCCTATCTATGTAACTATGTGCTACTAATGAATGTACCAGTTTAGTCCAAACAAGAAAACAAACTAATCAACTAGACATAAAAAAGTGCTGACATAAAGTAAAGAGGATCCCCATGCAGAAAAAAACAAAGATCTACATGAACCGACTAGATAAACAAAAATTCCCGTTGCGCCAGCCATCTTTTGAATATTTTTTCTCATAAGAAGAAAGAACTAAGCACATGCATAGGCTTACCAACGGGTGGGACGTGCCGCCGCGCCTTCGCCCGCTAGTAAAATACTAAATGTGTAATGCACACAAGGTAAAGAGTAAAAAACGGTAATCATGCATAATGAACAACTAGTTGGTTCACTGGGACATGATATATGAAGAGAACATGCAACAAATGAGCTCTAAAAATGCATAAATTATAGAGCCATCAAGTAACAGTAGTAGATGCATTTGGATTACGGTCTACTTGTCACGGACATAATGCATATATATTGATTATACCTTGGATGATCATCATAACCATGCGCAATTCTGTCAATTGCCCAAAAGTTATTTATTTACCCATCGATATTATGCTCATAAGAGAGATGCCTCTAGTGAACCTATGGCCCTCAGATCCATTCTCGCTTATTACTAAGAAGTCCTACAATTACATCGTTGTTTTATTTTATTTTAATTTCCTATCACTACCAGATTTGATACTTGCAACTGGCAAGAACAAGGGGAATGACAACCTCTTGCCTTTGTTGGGTGCAAGCATTTGCTTTGTGTATGTGTAGGTATTGTTCATGTTGTTTGTGTATCGTCTCCTTCTGGTTCGATAACCTTGGTTCTTTGCTGAGGAAAATAATATCTGCTACTATACTACTTCACCCTTACTCTTCAGGGAAATCCAACAACTCCATCAGCATGTAGCAAATGGAAAACTGTTGGTGCAATCGAGTGCCCCTGATGGTTTTGGTGTTCGTTGACAGAAAAAGTGAGGGACTGTTTTTTTTCTAGTGTACACAAGGAGAAATAGTCCCTGGGGTATTGTGAAGATTGCTATAATCTTCAGAGAAGTAAGTTATAAACTTCTGAGAGAGTTATCTGTGCAGCGGAGAAGATTGTGAGACCTTGAGGAGTTTGATACCGAGAATATTGCCTGTTGGAGATGACCCCCCAAAATTTGCTGACGAGAAGCAATTTCTGTTGGGGAACGTTGCAGAAAATAAAAAAATTCTACGCTTCACCAAGATCAATCTATGGAGTCATCTAGCAACGAGAGAGAGGAGTGCATCTACATACCCTTGTAGATCACGCGCGGAAGCGTTCAAGAGAACGGGGTTGAGGGAGTCGTACTTGTCGTGATCCAAATCATCGAAGATCCTAGTGCCGAACGGACGGCACCTCCGCGTTCAACACACGTACGGTTGAGGAAGACGTCTCCTCCTTCTTTATCCAGCAAGGGGGAGAGAGAGGTTGATGGAGATCCAGCAGCACAACGGCGTGGTGGTGGAAGTAGCGGCGATCTCGACAGGGCTTCGCCAAGCTCTACGAGAGGGATAGGTGTTGCGGACGGAGAGGGAGGCGCCAGGAGCAGGGGTGCGCAGCCCTCCCTCTCCCCTCTTTATATAGGGGCCTTGGGGGGCGCCGGCCCCCTAGAGATCCCATCTCAAGGGGGGCGGCAGCCAGGGGGGGACTTGCCCCCCAAGTCAAGTGGGGCCCCCCACCCCTAGGGTTTCCGACCCTAGGCGCAGGGGAGGCCCAAGGGGGGCGCACCAGCCCATCAGGGGCTGGTTCCCTTCCCCACTTCAGCCCATGGGGCCCTCCGGGATAGGTGGCCCCACCCGGTGGACCCCTGAGACCCTTCCGGTGGTCCCGATACAATACCGGTGACCCCCAAAACTTTCCCGATGGACGAAAGTGGACTTCCTATATATAACTCTTCACCTCTGAACCATTCCGGAACTCCTCATGACGTCCGAGATCTCATCCGGGACTCCGAACAACTTTCGGGTTACCGCATACTAGTATCTCTACAACCCTAGCATCACCGAACCTTAAGTGTGTAGACCCAACGGGTTCGGGAGACATGCAGACATGACCGAGACGACTCTCCGGCCAATAACCAACAGCGGGATATGGATACCCATGTTGGATCCCACATGTTCCATGATGATCTCATTGAATGAACCACAATGTCGAGGATTCAAGTAATCTCGTATTCAATTCCCTTTGTCAATCGGTACGTTACTTGCCCGAGATTCGATCGTTGGTATCCCAATACCTCGTTCAATCTCGTTACCGGCAAGTCACTTTACTCGTACCGTAATGCATGATCCCGTGACCAACCACTTAGTCACTTTGAGCTCATTATGATGATGCATTACCGATTGGGCCCAGAGATACCTCTCTGTCATACGGAGTGACAAATCCCAGTCTCGGTCCATGTCAACCCAATAGACACTTTCGGAGATACCTGTAGTATACCTTTATAGTCACCCAGTTACGTTGTGACGTTTGGTACACCCAAAGCACTCCTACGGCATCCGGGAGTTACATGATCTCATGGTCTAAGGAAATGATACTTGACATTGGAAAAGCTCTAGCAAACGAACTACACGATCTTGTGCTATGCTTAGGATTGGGTCTTGCCCATCACATCATTCTCCCAATGATGTGATCTGGTTATCAATGACATCCGATGTCCATGGTCAGGAAACCGTGACCATCTATTGATAAACGAGCTAGTCGGGACATGTTGTGGTCTATGTATTCACACATGTATTACGATTTCCGGATAACACAATTATAGCATGAATAATAGACAATTATCATGAACGAGGAAATATAATAATAACCATTTTATTATTGCCTCTAGGGCATATTTTCAACAGTCTCCCACTTGCACTAGAGTCAATAATCTAGTTACATTGTGATGAATCGAACACCCATAGAGTTCTAGTGTTGATCATGTTTTGCTTGAGGAAGAGGTTTAGTCAACTGATCTGCGACATTCAGATCCATATGCACTTTGCAAATATCTATGTCTCCATCTTGAACATTTTCACTAATGGAGTTGAAGCGACGCTTGATGTGCCTGGTCTTCTTGTGAAACCTGGGCTCCTTGGCAAGGGCAATAGCTCCAGTGTTGTCACAGAAGAGGGTGATTGGCCCCGACGCATTGGGTATGAATCCTAGGTCGATGATGAACTCCTTCATCCAGATTGCTTCATGTGCTGCCTCCGAGGCTGCCATGTACTCCGCTTCACATGTAGATCCCGCCACGACGCTTTGCTTGCAACTGCACCAGCTTACTGCCCCACCATTCAAAATATACACGTATCCGGTTTGTGACTTAGAGTCATCCAGATTTGTGTCGAAGCTAGCGTTGACGTAATCCTTTACGACGAGCTCTTCGTCACCTCATATATGAGAAACATATCCTTAGTCCTTTTCAGGTACTTCAGTATATTCTTGACTGCTATCCAGTGTTCCATGCCGGGATTACTTTGGTACCTTCCTACCAAACTTACGGCAAGGTTTACATCAGTGCAGTACACAGCATGGCATACATGATAGACCCTATGGCGAGGCATAGGGGACGACACTCATCTTTTCTCTATCTTACGCCGTGATCGGACATTGAGCCGAGCTCAATTTCACACCTTGCAACACGTGCAAGAACCCTTCTTGGACTGATCCATATTGAACTTCTTCAATATCTTATCCAGGTATGTGCTTTGTGAAAGACCTATGAGGTGTCTCGATCTATCTCTATAGATCTTGATGCCTAATATGTAAGCAGCTTCTCCAAGGTCCTTCATTGAAAAACACTTATTCAAGTAGGCCTTAATGTTGTCCAAAAGTTCTATATCATTTCCCATCAAAAGTATGTCATCCACATATAATATGAGAAATGCTACAGAGCTCCCACTCACTTTCTTGTAAATGCAAGCTTCTCCATAAGTCTGCATAAACCCAAACGCTTTGATCATTTCATTAAAGCGAATGTTCCAACTCCGAGATGCTTGCACCAGCCCATAGATGGAGCGCTGGAGCTTGCATACCTTGTTATCATTCTTAGGATCAACAAAACCTACCGGCTGCATCATATACAGTTCTTCCTTAAGATGGTCGTTAAGGAATGCCGTTTTGACGTCCATTTGCCATATCTCATAATCATAGTATGCGGCAATTGCTAACATGACTCGGACGGACTTCAGCTTCGCTACGGGGGAGAAAGACTCATCGTAGTCAACCCCTTGAACTTGTCGATAACCCTTAGCGACAAGTCGAGCTTTATAGATGGTAACATTACCATCCGCGTCCGTCTTTTTCTTAAAGATCCATTTGTTTTCTATCGCTCGCCGATCATCAGGCAAGTCTGTCAAAGTCCACACTTTGTTTTCATACATGGATCCTATCTCGGATTGCATGGCTTCAAGCCATTTGTTGGAATCTGGGCCCGCCATTGCTTCTTCATAGTTCGAAGGTTCACCGTTGTCCAACAACATGATTTCTAGGACAGGATTGCCATACCACTCTGGTGTGGAACGTGTCCTCGTGGACCTACGAAGTTTAGTAGTAACTTGATCCGAAGTACCTTGATCATCATCATTAGCTTCCTCTCTAGTCAGTGCAGGCACCACAGGAACATCTTCCTGAGCTGCGCTACTTTCCGGTTCAAGAGGTAGTACTTCATCAAGTTCCACTTTCCTCCCACTTACTTCTTTTGAGAGAAACTCTTTCTCCAGAAAGGACCCGTCCTTGGCAACAAAGATCTTGCCTTCGGATCTGAGGTAGAAGGTATACCCAATGGTTTCCTTAGGGTATCCTATGAAGACGCATTTTTCCGACTTGGGTTCGAGCTTTTCAGGTTGAAGTTTCTTGACATAAGCATCGCATCCCCAAACTTTTAGAAACGACAGTTAGGTTTCTTCCCAAACCATAATTCATACGGTGTCGTCTCAACGGATTTAGACGGTGCCCTATTTAAAGTGAATGTAGCTGTCTCTAGAGTGTATCCCCAAAATGATAGCGGTAAATCGGTGAGTGACATCATAGATCGCACCATATCCAATAGAGTGCGATTACAACATTCGGACACACCGTTACGCTGAGGTGTTCCAGGCGGCGTGAGTTGTGAAACGATTCCACATTTCCTTAAGTGTGTACTAAATTCGTGACTTAAATATTCTCCCCCATGATCTGATCGTAAGAACTTTATCTTTCGGTCACGTTGATTCTCTACCTCATTCTGAAATTAACTTTTCAAAGGTCTCAGACTTGTGTTTCATCAAGTAGACATACCCATATCTACTCAAGTCGTCAGTGAGAGTGAGAACATAACGATATCCTCCACGAGCCTCAACGCTCATTGGACCGCACACATCAAGATGTATGATTTCCAATAAGTTGGTTGCTCGCTCCATTGTTCCGGAGAAGCGGAGTCTTGGTCATTTGCCCATAAGGCATGGTTCATGACGTGTCAAATGATTCATAATCAAGAGACTCCAAAAGTCCATCAGCATGGAGCTTCTTCATGCGTTTGACACCAATGTGACCAAGGCGGTAGTGCCACAAGTATGTGGGACTATCGTTATCAACTTTATATCTTTTGGTATTCACACTGAATATGTGTAACATCATGTTCGAGATTCATTAAGAATAAACCATTGACCAGCGGGGCATGACCATAAAACATATCTCTCATATAAATAGAATAACCATTATTTTCAGATTTAAATGAGTAGCCATCTCGTATTAAACGAGATCCAGATACAATGTTCATGCTCAAAGCTGGCACTAAATAAAAATTATTGAGGTTTAAAACTAATCCTGTAGGTAAATGTAGAGGTAGCGTGCCGACGGCGATCACATCGACCTTGGAACCATTCCCGACGCGCATCGTCACCTCGTCCTTCGCCAGTCTCCGCTTATTCTGCAGCTCCTGTTTTGAGTTACAAATATGAGCAACCGCACCGGTATCAAATACCCAGGAGCTACTACGAGTACTGGTAAGGTACACATCAATTACATGTATATCACATATACCTTTGGTGTTGCCGGCCTTCTCGTCCGCTAAGTATTTGGGGCAGTTCCGCTTCCAGTGTCCCTTTCCCTTGCAATAAAAGCACTCAGTCTCAGGTTTGGGTCCATTCTTTGGCTTCTTCCCGGCAACTGGCTTACCGGGCGCGGCAACTCCCTTGCCGTCCTTCTTGAAGTTCTTCTTATCCTTGCCTTTCTTGAAACTAGTGGTTTTATTGACCATCAACACTTGATGTTCCTTTTTGATTTCCACCTCTGCTGATTTCAGCATTGAAAATACTTCAGGAATAGTTTTCACCATCCCCTGCATATTGTAGTTCATCACAAAGCTCTTGTAGCTAGGTGGGAGCGACTGAAGGATTCTATCAATGACCGCCTCGTCCGGGAGGTTAATGTCCAGCTGGGACAAGCGGTTGTGCAGCCCAGACATTTTGAGTATGTGCTCACTGACAGAACTATTTTCCTCCATCTTACAACTGTAGAACTTGTCAGAGACTTCATATATCTCCACCCGGGCATGAGCTTGGAAAACCATTTTGAGCTCTTCGAACATCTCATATGCTCCGTGTTGCTCAAAACGCTTTTGGAGCCCCGGTTCTAAGTTGTAAAGCATGCCGCACTGAACGAGGGAGTAATCATCAAGACTTGATCGCCAAGCATTCATAACGTCTTGGTTCTCTGGGATGGGTGCTTCACCTAGCGGTCCTTCTAGGACATATGCTTTCTTGGCAGCTATGAGGATGATCCTTAGGTTCCGGACCCAGTCCGAATAGTTGCTGCCATCATCTTTCAGCTTGGTTTTCTCTAGGAACACGTTGAAGTTGAGGTTGACATGAGCGTTGGCCATTTGATCTACAAGGCATTTTGCAAAGGTTTTTAGACTAAGTTCATCTAATCAAATTATTTAATGAACTCCCACTCAGATTAGACATCCCTCTAGTCATCTAAGTGATACATGATCCGACTCAACTAGACCGTGTACGATCATCACGTGAGAAGGACTAGTCATCATCGGTGAACATCTCCATGTTGATCGTATCTTCCATACGACTCATGTTCGACCTTTCGGTCTCTTGTGTTCTGAGGCCATGTATGTACATGCTAGGCTTGTCAAGTCAAACTAAGTGTTTTGCATGTGTAAATCTGTCTTACACCCGTTGTATGTGAATGTTAGAATCTATCACACCCGATCATCACGTGGTGCTTTGAAATAACAAACTTTCACAACGGCGCACAGTTAGGGGGAACACTTTCTTGAAATTATTATAAGGGATCATCTTATTTACTACTGTCGTACTAAGCAAATAAGAAGCAAAACATGATAAACATCACATGCAATCAAATAGTGACATGATATGGCCAATATCATATTGCTCATTTGAACTCCATCTTCGGGGTGCCATGATCATCTTCGTCACCGGCATGACACCATGATCTCAATCATCATGATCTCCATCATCGTGTCTTCATGAAGTTGTCATGCCAACGATTACTTCTACTTCTATGGCTAACGTGTTTAGCAATAAACTAAAGTAATTTACATGGCGTCATTCAATGACACGCAGGTCATACAAAAAATAAAAACAACTCCTATGGCTCCTGTCGGTTGTCATACTCATCGACATGCAAGTCGTGATTCCTATTACAAGAACATGATCAATCTCATACATCACATATATTTCATTCATCACATCCTTTTGGCCATATCACATCACAAGGCATATGCTGCAAAAACAAGTTAGACGCCTCTAATTGTTGTTGCATGTTTTTACGTGGCTTCTATAGGTTTCTAGCAAGAACGTTTCTTACCTACGTAAAACCACAACGTGATATGCCAATTTCTATTTACCCTTCATAAGGACCCTTTTCATCGAATCCGATCCGACTAAAGTGGAGAGGCGGACACTGCTAGCCACCTTATGCAACTAGTGCATGTCAAGAGGTGGAACTTTGTCTCACGTAAGCGCACGTGTCAGGTCGGTCCGGGCCGCTTCATCCCACGATGCCGCCGAAACAAGATAAGACAAGTAGTGGCAAGAAAATTGACAACATCTACGCCCACAACAAGTTTGTGTTCTACTCGTGCATAGAAACTACGCATAGACCTAGCTCGATACCTTTGTTGGGACGCGTTCTGAGAAAATAAATAAAAATTACGCTTCTCCAAGATCAATCTATTTAGTCATCTAGCAACGAGAGAGAGGAGTGCATCTACATACCCTTGTAGATCACACGCGGAAGCATTCAAGAGAACGGGGTTGATGGAGTCGTACTCGTCGTGATCCAAATCACCGAAGATCCTAGTGCCGAACGGACGGCACCTCCGCGTTCAACACACGTACGGTTGGGAAAGACGTCTCCTCCTTCTTGATCCAGCAAGGGGGAGGGAGAGGTTGATGGAGATCCAGCAGCACGACGATGTGGTGGTGGAAGTAGCGGCGATCTCGGCAGGGCTTTGCCAAGCTCTACGAGAGGGAGAGGTGTTGCGGAGGGAGAGGGAGGCGCCAGGAGCAGGGGTGCGCAGCCCTCCCTCTCCCCTCTTTATATAGGGGCCCTGGGGGGGCGCAGGCCCCCTAGAGATCCCATCTCAAGGGGGGGCGGCGGCCAAGGGGGGGGACTTGCCCCCCAAGTCAAGTGGGGCGCCCCCACCCCTAGGGTTTCCGACCCTAGGCGCGGGGGAGGCCCAAGGGGGGCGCACCAGCCCATCAGGGGTTGTTTCACTTCCCCACTTCAGCCCATGGGGCCCTCCGGGATAGGTGGCCCCACCCGGTGGACCCCCGGGACCCTTCCGGTGGTCCCGGTACAATACCGGTGACCCCCGAAACTTTCTCGATGGCCGAAACTGGACTTCCTATATATAACTCTTCACCTCCGGACCATTCCGGAACTCGTTGTGATGTCCGGGATCTCATCCGGAACTCCGAACAACTTTCGGGTTACCGCATACTAGTATCTCTACAACCCTAGCGTCACTGAACCTTAAGTGTGTAGACCCAACGGGTTCGGGAGACATGCAGACATGACCGAGACGACTCTCCGGCCAATAACCAACAACGGGATCTGGATACCCATGTTGGCTCCCACATGTTCCATGATGATCTCATCGAATGAACCACGATGTCGAGGATTCAAGTAATCCCGTATTCAATTCCCTTTGTCAATCGATACGTTACTTGCCCGAGATTCGATTGTCGGTATCCCAATACCTTGTTCAATCTCGTTACCGGCAAGTGACTTTACTCGTACCGTAATGCATGATCCCGTGACCAACCACTTAGTCACTTTGAGCTCATTATGATGATGCATTACCGAGTGGGCCCAGAGATACCTCTCCGTCATACGGAGTGATAAATCCCAGTCTCGATTCGTGTCAACCCAACGGACACTTTCGGAGATACATGTAGTATACCTTTATAGTCACCCAGTTACGTTGTGACGTTTGGTACACCCAAAGCACTCCTACGGCATCCGGGAGTTACACGATCTCATGGTCTAAGGAAATGATACTTGACATTGAAAAGCTCTAGCAAACGAACTACACGATCTTGTGCTATGCTTAGGATTGGGTCTTGTCCATCACATCAGTCTCCCAATGATGTGATCCCGTTATCAATGACATCCAATGTCCATGGTCAGGAAACCGTGACCATCTATTGATAAACGAGCTAGTCAACTAGAGGCTCACTAGGGACATGTTGTGGTCTATGTATTCACACATGCATTACGATTTCCGGATAACACAATTATAGCATGAATAATAGACAATTATCATGAACGAGGAAATATAATAATAACCATTTTATTATTGCCTCTAGGGCATATTTCCAACAATTTCTATGGAGTGCAGTCTAAGAGAAGTGACTGCAACGAAGAAGTCTGAAGACGGAAAGAAGACGCAATTCTTTTTCGTAGTTTCATTTTCTTCACTTGAGTCATATAGGACCACCATACTATTAAGAGGGGCTCAAGTATTTCGAGACTTGTGTCTAGTGTGATGCTTATCAGGAAATTATCCCATGAGAGTGGAGAGAAATATCTTTGTGCACAGAGTTATTGACTCGCTAGCCAAAGACAATGTTCTTCTGGGCTGCGAGAGAAATGTTTTGGCAGAGGAGTCAGCTTTTCTTGTTCCTCAAGTAAACTTGTCGTTGCAAACGTGCTGGTTGGCCGTTGGCTGGGCCGTAGGTCGTTATTGGTCACCCCCGGATTGCTCTTGCTAGAAGTAGCCACCACACACCAACGGCTATCGCTTCTGAGAAGATTGATTGTGCACCCTTCTCCGTGAGAATTGAGTGAATCCTTCCGAGAGAAAACCAAGAGCTGACACTTAATAGTGGTTGAGCATCACAACAGATCTAAGTTGAGAGTTGTTGAGCCTATTACTCTTGAGAGTTGCTAACTCTCTAGATGGTTAGACATCTGTCTGAGTCTCCGAAGACAAAGTAGTTGAAGGTTTGGAGACTGTCTAATAGTTGATGTGCAACTTTTCCCATAGCGATCGATGCACACTTTTTTCATTGACAACACCTTGTCCCGACTACCCTATCAGTGTGATGTGTGACTTCGTTTGTTGCCCCAGCCAACTGTCTAGCAGTTAATGTGCATCTTTTCCACTTAAGGAAGTTGGTCCATGTGGTACTAAAGTTGGTTCATGGAGTCCAAAAGTTGCACGGTAAAAACCTCATTGAAACATACCCATGTGGACCTAGTTTCGAAGAGTTCATCACAAGAAACCTGAGGGTGAAAACGGATCTTAATTTCAATGCTCGGTCTAAAAGTTATGACTTTTTAAAAATTTTGAAAACTCAGTTTAATGAATAACAATAGATTGGTTCTAGCTGTATACATGACTTGTTGTGTACTACTCCCTCCGTTTCTAAATATTTGTCTTTCTAGAGATTTCAACAAGTGACTACATACGGAGCAAAATGAGTGAATCTACACTCTAAAATATGTCTATATACATTCGTATGTGGTAGTCCATTTAAAATATCTAAAAAGATAAATATTTAGGAACTGAGGGAGTACACGACATGCATGGCATGATTCCTGGATGCCCCCGGGAATGTGCTTCCCCGACCAGGTGCCACCTGAGAGCTGGATCGACCGTGGCTCGATGGCCCCAGCAAGTGCAGCTCCCCTTTTGACATTAGCCGTAGTGAAAAAAACTTAGCTAGTAACATAACTCACATCAACACAAATTTGCTTATACGTGACAAATAGTTAATGGAAAAAGAGACCGTACATAACACATCTTGCGGCGAAATGAGTCTACATCTAAATTAAATAAATAAAAGGTAGCATAATACCATATAGTATATGTTACTATCCATTAGTACACTATAGTAGCCGTTAGAATTGCGTTTTGGCTCCGGGGAGGGTTCCCGTGTGAATAGTAAACAAAAAAGATAAAGTAAATGTTCTCAAAAGTTCTAAAAATTTTGCAGTTGTTCGTGTTAGTGTCGGAAGCTTCCTTGAAAATTTTCATGCGAAATGGAGCAGCGTTGTTTCGCCGGTGAAAAATAAAATTAGGACCACATTTTAGGGTAACATTTGGTTTTTCTTCACAGGCCAAAATGTTTAGTCTTTTTGCCTACAAATTTGCATGTAGTATTTGATGTGACAAAGAACACATAGAATTTTTGTTGGAATTTTTTGAACATTTCAAAAAATATTTTTGCGTGCAGGAGCGTGCGCTCTCGGGAGCACCAACGAATTTCCCGTATATTTTTTTTGAACATCAGTACAGACATAAGAGCTCATACATACGCGCATACACTCACCCCTATGAACGCACACACGCACACCCTATCCCTATGAGCACCTCCGAGAGACTGAGCCGGCATGTCATCTTGAAATTTACGAAGTCACCATAGGCGCCTCGTCGTCGACGGGAACGTAATCCTGAAATAAATCCAGGAATAATGCAAGCACCAGGATTTGAACCCTGGTGAGCTGGGGATACCACTGTCCCTCTAACCATCCAACCACAGGTTGTTTGCACGAATTTCCCGTACATGTTGTGTACTACTCCCTCCGTTCCTAAATACTTGTCTTTCTAGAGATTTCAATAAGTGACTACATACGAAGCAAAATGAGTGAATCTACATTCTAAAACATGTCTATATACATCCGTATGTGGTAGTCCATTTGAAATCTCTAAAAAGACAAATATGTAGGAACGGAGGGAGTATATTCGTGTATTGCATGGTAATAAAATAAGAGTTCTTGCAGTCCAGATCAAGCGGGCGAACGAAAAAAAATGAAACGAAAAGAAAGGGAAACACTGGCACGACCTCCTCCCTGCCTCTTCCTGGCTGCGGCGTACAGCCGCCTCATGCTGCTGCCGCTGCCGGATCCCGACGCGCTGCCGCCTCCCCCTCGCTCTCCGACCCGCTCCCGCTCCCGCTCTCGCCGCCACTCATGGCGCTCTCCAAGGAGAAGGTTTTGGGGACGGGAGGTTTTGGTCTGTCGTCGCCTTCACTGTACAAGCCTCGGATGCACTTTCCTTTGTACATTTGGAGGAGGATGGACTCGGTCTACCGTAGTCACCCCGGCGGGTTCACCAAAAAGGGAAGCCCTGCGCTAGTGTACAGCGCACACGCAGCAGGCACCCTTCCCATCCTTTCGGCCCCATTTTGAAAGTTGATTTTATTTTTACTCTTTGTGTCTATTACTTTTTTTGAGAGAAATTATGTGTTTATTACTTCAGGGCCTGTTTTGAAGTTCGTATTTTTTGAAAGAACAGAAGGCAAATTCTGGGATAATCAAAGTGTGTTCTCTATCTTTATTCATTGTTGTGTCCAATTTTTTCAGATACTACTGTAGCAACGCATGTTATATACTCTCTGTATCAAAATTTATCAAAATATAAGACGTTTCTGTAGGCCAGTTTTAGCCTACAAAAAGGCTACTTTTGCCTATAAAAACATCTTCTTTTTTGGTACAGAGGTAGTAGTAAAATGAGTCTTGGAAAAAGATGCTCAACTCTGATTACTGATTAGGGTCCTATATCTAAATTCACCTTCAAATACAACATTTCCATGTTGTAGTCCAGTGAGTCTTAAATACTACCTTTCCATGCTGCTGTCCAATGAATCTTCCAGAAATGATGAATGTGCCACACCAAAATATTCTACTAGCTAGGCAAAAAAGTACATTGAGCACACAAGCAATGGCAAGCACAAGATGATCCAACATTCAAAACCAAATGACAACTTGATTGGAACAACTCCAGTTAAGCAATCATGCTCAACACAAAAACACAATAAGATATCCATGCCAAACCACGGGGATTAAAACAGTAGCAACATTTTCTTCTCAGGATTAAACATGTACTCATCCACACCAAGCAAACAGACTTAATCCCTACTCTTGGGGGGCAACACAATCCTGCAGAGCTGCCTTCTCATCACGAATGAGCCCCAACGACCTCATCCTCCCCCGGAACGCCTCCGGATTGTCGCACTCAGCAATGTAGTTATCCATGCCTATATTCAGGGCCCTGCACATCTCAGCCCACATTATGAGCGCCGCCCCCATTGGTGGCCCAATCTTCTTGAGCTCGTCCGGCAACTTATCCCCCAGCTTCAAGCCAAGGTCACGCTGATGCTTGATATAGGCAGCATCATGGCGCTGGAAGGCGATTCGGCTGACTAGACGTGCGGCCAGGCACCTCCGACGGAACAGAAGTTCATCATGGTGGTGCCGCAACTCCTTGTGTGTCTGGAAAGACTCTCGTAACCCCTCCATCCCTGACCGGTGCTGCTCCTTCAACTCCTTGATCTTGTTCCGCTCCTCGTCCGTCATCGGCACAGGGCGGCGCATCTTCTTCCCTGCAATGGTACCAAAATCAAAGACCACATGATGGTGAAATGCTGCACCTCCAAGGGTGCTCGGATATTAATTTTACGAATTTTATTTAGGTGTTTGATGGTGGGGATTGGACCTGGATTGACGAGGTTCTCAGAAGCGGTGTTGGGCGCTGGGCGGGCGAGTGGCTTCTCCTTCTCCGGGGGCGTCAAGCACGAGTCCATCTCCTTCCCTGCTAGAAGCCGAAGATAGCAATTACAGGGACGAAGGGGCGAAAGTAAACCCTAACTTTTTGAAGATGGCGGGGGTGAGGATTCGACCTGGCTTGGCGAGGACAGCAGGAGCGATGGCGGGCGGGGGGATGGAAGCATCCTTCCCCTTCTCCAGCTCCGGCAGGAACGCGCCCCTCTCCTTCCCTGCGAGAAGCCGAACAGAGCAGTTAGAAATGAGGAACCCTAGCTTTTTTCGCGGCGGCGGCGGGGACGGGGCCGGCGGCAGCGGCGGCGGCTGCAAGGATGGAGGGGATACGGGGGAACGAGGCTAACCTGGATCGGTGGTCACCGCCGCGGCGGCGGCGGGCGGCGGGAGCGGTGCTCTGGTGCAGGTGGCCGTGACGTCAACGGCGAGGAGGCAGAGAAGGGAGGGACAGGTTGGTGCGAATGCGATGCGTGTGTTGGTGCTGGATGCGGCCAGCCGATCACGGACGACGTTCGTTCTCTAGACGGGCCGAGTTGGGCTGGGACGCTGGGTGCTCTAACTCTTTCCCTTTAGAGTTAATTACAGTTATTCCTCAAAAAAAAGAGTTAATTACAGTTTTAGTAACCTCAAAAAAGTATTACAGTTTTAGTACACAAACTTGCAGCGGCGGTACAATTTCATACAAGAACTTGCAAAACGACTCAAATTGGCCCCTAAACTTGCTCTGTGAGAACAAATTGATACTCCACCGGACAGGAGGCACGCACCGACCAGTCCAATATTATGCAGAAACGCCCTATATATAGCAATAAGTGAACCCGCGGTCCTCAGAGAGAGCTGGTAGTAGAAAACTTAAAAGCGCCCCCTGCGGTTATGCAAAATATTACATTTGCACTGCGAACCCAGCACAAACCCTTTCGTCTGTTCGGGTTCGCGTGCCTGTTCATTTCTCATCGCCCGCTTTGGCTGTTCGTTTCTCGTCCGCGACGAGCGACGGTGCTGCCTGGTTGGTCGCCGCCAACGAGATCGTTGCTTGATGGAGCCACATCCTCGGGGCATTGGCGAGTTTCCACCGGATTATGGTATGCACACTCCTGCTATGTTGGACGGTCCCCTATTTCGGACCTCTTATGGCTAGGGTTTTGATCGTGTTTGATCAGAGGTATTCGTTCTTGATCAGCCCACTTAAACTAAAAACAGAAAATTAAAGACAAAAACTAAAAATTAACTTTAACAAAAACTCTAAACACAAAGATTAGGAATACTAAACTCCTCCCCGACGATGGCACTAGAAAAAGGACTTGATATCTCATTTTTATTGATCCGGTATTGGGACAAAAAAAAGTATCCCGCACATATTTCCCTAGAGGTGACCCTGGGTTATCGAACCCACGACAGGAAGATTCCCTTGAAGCGATGGTCTCTAGCAAGCTTTCATCAAAGTGTCAAATCCAGCTATTGACGGGATCAACAAGCAAGTAGTGATTCAAACACTTATAATAAAAAGAGGTATGGGTATGAGGTCTTATGCTTACAACATTGTATTTGTGATGGGATCAAATATGATATTAGTTTCCGCGCTGCAGCCGTCGAGATGTGCTTGCTACGGATCGAAGCGGAAAACCTTCGGTCAAACACGATCAAAACCATAGCCATAAGAGGGCCGAATTAGGGGACCATCCAACATAGCAGAAGGAGTGTGCATACCATAATCCGGCGGAAACTCGCCAATGCCCTAGGGACGTGGCTCCATCAAGCGACGATCCCGTCGGCGGCGACCAACCAGGCAGCACCGTCGCTCCTCGCGGACGAGAAACGAACAACCAAAGCTGTCGATGAGAAACGAACAGGCAGGCGAACACGAACAGACGAAGGGGGTTTTGTTGGACTTCCAGTTCAAATGTAATACTTTGCATAACCTCAGGGGTCGTTTTAAAGTTATCTACTACCAGCTCTCTTTGAGAACCACAATTTTTCTTATTACTATACTTGGGAGTGTTTCTGCATAATATCAGACTTAATGGCGCGCGCCTCCTGTCCGACGTGGCAGGTTTCAAACTAAATTGCATCAATTTGTTCCCGCATAGCAAGTTTAGGGGTTAATTTGAGTTGTTTTGCAAGTTCTTGTATGAAATTGTATCCCTGGTGCAAGTTTGTGTACTAAAACTGTAATTAAGTCTTCCTTTTATCTTGGGGTGCTTAAGAAGGATTTGTCCTATTGATACGTCTCCAACGTATCTATAATTTTTTTTTTATTATTTCATGCTGTTATATTATCATTCTTGGATGTTTTAAAATCATTTTATAGTCATTTTATATCATTTTTTGGTACTAACCTATTGACATAGTGCCCAGTGTTAGTTGTTGTTTTCTGCATGTTTTTTACATCACATGAAATCAATATCAAACGGAGTCCAAACGCAACGAAACTCCTGGAGGATTTTTTTGGGCCAGAAGAAAGCCAATGGGCCAAGAAAGCACCCGGGGGCTGCTCGAGGGGAGCAGCACCCACCAGGGCGCGCCTAGGTGGGTGCTGCCCACCTTGGGTGCCCCCTGAACCGCCTCTTCGCTCTATAAATACCACAATATTCCAGAAACCCTAGGGGAGTCGACGAAATATTGATCCAGCCGCCGCAGAGTCCAGAACTACCAGATCCAATCTAGACACCGTCATGGAGGGGTTCACCACTTTACATTGGTGCCTCCCCTATGATGCGTGAGTAGTTCTTTGTAGACCTACGGGTCCATAGTTAGTAGCTAGATGGCTTCCTCTCTCTCTCGCTCTTGATTATCAATACAATGGTCTCTTGGAGATCCATATAATGTAAGTCCTTTTGCGGTGTGTTTGTTGGGATCCGATGAACTTTGAGTTTATGATCAGATCTATGTTTTTATCCAAGAAAGTTATTTGAGTCTTCTTTTATCTCTTATATGTATGATTGCTTATAGCCTCGTATTTCTTCTCCGATATTTGGGTTTTGTTTGGCCAACTTGATCTATTTATCTTGCAATGAGAAGAGGTGCTTTGTAGTGGGTCCGATCTTACGGTGCTTGATCCCAGTGATAGAAGGGGAACCGACACGTATGTATCGTTGCTACTAAGGATAACAAGATGAGATCTCGGATCTCGTCTACATCATGTCATCGTTCTTATTGCATTACTCCGTTTTCTCATGAACTTAATACACTAGATGCATGCTGGATAGCGGTCGATGAGTGGAGAAATAGTAGTAGATGCATGCAAGAGTCAGTCTACTAATCTTGGACGTGATGCCTATATAATGATCATTGCCTGGATATCGTCATGATTATTTGAAGTTCTATCAATTGCCCAACAGTAATTGTTTTCCCACCGTTTGCTATTTTTCTCGAGAGAAGCCACTAGTGAAACCTACGGCCTCCAGGTCTCTTTTCATCATATTTGCCTTTGCAATCTTTTTTCTCTTGCATTTATTTTCAGATCTATTAAACCAAAAATACAAAAATAACTTGCTGCAATTTATTTGTTCCGCGATCTATTTATCCTATTTACCACTTTTACCTCACGTTTTGTGCCTATCTTGAGGCGCCGTACCCGGAAGGGATTGACAACCCCTTTAACACGTCGGGTTGCGAGTATTTGTTATTTGTGTGCAAGTGTTGTTTATGTGGTGCGAGGAGGTTCTCCTACTGGTTCGATAACCTTGGTCTCATCACTGAGGGAAATACCTACCATCGCTATACTGCATCACCCTTCCTCTTTGGGGAAATACCGACGTAGTTCTAGCAGACATCAAAAGGAATTTCTGGCGCCGTTGTCAGGGAGGATCTTCAGCGTCAACCAGATTCCTAATCACAAATCTCATCTCCTCGCAATTTACATTATTTACCATTCGCCTCTCGTTTTCCTCTCCCTCACTTCACAAAAATTTGCCGTTTTATTCGCCCTCTTTTTCGTTCGCCGTTTTATTCGCCCTCTTTTTCGTTCGTCATTTTTTTGTCAAATCTACTCGTGTTCTTGTTCACTATGGCTAGTTTGAATGCTCCCCTTTTGTTACCAGACTTTGAAGTTTTATACTTCAAACAAAAACAAGGAGAAATTTTGAAAGATGCTTGGTATAGGCTTATGGAATCTTATCGTGTATGCGACCTAAAGGGAGATGCAAAAATTTTGCTTAGAAATTTTTACGTAGGATTGGCTTTGCATCATAGACAACTCTTGGATTTTGCCGCAAAAGGGAATTTAGCTTGATGTCAATGCCGTCTATGAAATTTTAGAAGGAATTTTGGGGGTTCCACCACAAAAGAAAGGGTTTTCTTTCACCCGAGAGGGAGTCCAAAATTTGGACAAAATCGGTGTTTTGCATAAACATATGGTGGAATTACAAAAATATAATGAACCTCTCAAACACCTCAATGGTAGTATCAATCGTATGAACACTTTGATTTCTCTTTGCAATAAACGGTTGGATATTTTAGATCTCAAGATGGTTTGTTTTCTGGAAAATTTATGGAAGCGCAAGGAGCCTCCCGGGTTTGAAAATACCCTTACTAAAGTGGAAAAGATAATGGAAGGCAGCATTTAGATCCTACGCGTTATGCCTAGCTAGGGGCGTAAAACGATAGCGCTTGTTGGGAGGCAACCCAATGAATAAAATTTATTTTTGCTTTTTGATTTCTGTTATTGGGTGTTAGCACAATTATGCTACTGTTATTATTGTGTTTTTTGTGTTTTAGTTCGTGTTTGTGCCAAGCAAGACCTTTAGGAAGACTTGGGTGAAAGTTTATTTGATCTTGCTGAAAAACAGAAACTTTTGCGTCACGAGATTATTTGTCATTTTTAACAGAAGAGTTCTTTTAAGTTGATTCTTTTTCAAGAGGATTAATAGACAAATTCCTCACGTCCACCAATTTATTTCATAATTTTTGGAGTTAAATAAGTATTCGGAATTTTCAGATTTCTACAGACTATTTTGTTTTTGACAGATTCTGTTTTCTTTGCGTTGTGTGCTTGTTTTGATGATTCTATAGTTTTCTTTTATGAGTTTTTGCCATAGAAAAGTTGGAATACAGTAGATATAATGCAAAAACAAAATAAGAATAGGTTTGCTACAGTACTTATAGTAGTGGTTTGGTTTCTTATACTAACGGATCTCACGAAGGTTTTGTTTGAGTTTTGTGTGATTGAAGTTTTCAAGTTTTGGGTTATCTTACGATGGATGAAGGAATAAGGATAAGACTAAGCTTGGGGATGCCCGAGGCACCCCAAGATAATATTGAAAGAAGTAGCAAGCAACTAAGCTTGGGGATGCCCCCGAGTGGCATCCCCGCTTTCTTCTAACAACCATTGGTATTTTACTTGAAACTATATTTTCTTCGTCACATGATATGAGTTTTGCTTGGAGCGTCTTGTATAATATTAGTCTTTGCTTGTTTTGCTTTGTGTTTTAAGTGTTGAATCCTTACTGGACACACCTTTGCTGGTTGGAGGAGGTCCGGCAAGCAATGGAGGAGGAAGGAGGTCGCGGCGGGGAGGCGGATGGAGGAGGTCCGACGAGCAGTGGAGGAGGGAGGAGGTTGCGGCGGGGAGGCGAACGCAGGAGGCGGCGCCGGTGGGTTGGCATGCGGCGGCGGAGGGGCGGCGGCGGCGCTGGTGGCGGCTAGGAACCCTAGTTGCCGCTCGGGTGGATGGGGATCGAGCAGGAGGTTTCTGGATGAGCCCTCCTCTCGTGCGGGCTGCCCTTGTCCATCGACCGAATCGTTTTCCACTTACCAGTGGCAAAGGTGGGTAAATACCATCAAACTCTCAGGGGACAACTAAAAATGCATTGCTGAAGTTGGGGGTTCACCTGCTTCGAAAAATACACTACGAGGAAGTTGTAACTTCTCCAGATTCTGCTTCTCTTTCCCCCCCTTTGGTTAGCTTATAGCTTCCAAAAGCCAGAAGTTGGCTTCAAAATCTCAACCAAACACAGCCTCAGTTGGGTACCCGTAGCATTTTAATCATTTATTTTCGAATTAAATTTAGTTCCAGAAATTCAAATAAACTTCGGAAATTCGTAGAAAATTAACCGCAGCTCCGATCGAAAAACTTTATACATGAAAGTTACTCAGAAAAACGAGGCGAATCCGAATACACGTTCCGTTTACCTGTCAAATGCCTCTAACTATCTGAACATGGAACTTTCCCTCTCCGGTCATCTGTCTGACACAGGTCCGGAACCGGGAAAACATTCCCGGTTGAATTCCCCCCTTCACCTATATCGTGTAGCCATACGTTAGGTCACACCCGCACAGCTTATTGCCACGTTATGCTTTGTGATGCTATGTTTGCTTTATATTTACTGTTTCTTCCCCCTCTTCTCTCCGGTAGACCCCGAGACCGATGTTGCCCCTGTGATCGACTACGTCGACGACGACCCCTCCTTACTAGAGAAACCAGGCAAGCCCCCCCCCCCTTTGATCATCCCGATATCGCCCATTCCATTCTCTCATGCTTGCATTAGATTTTGCTATTGTTATTGTTTGCTCCTATTCTGATGCATAGCCTGCTTTTGTAACCTGCTTATTATTACCTTACCGGCTTATCCTAAACTGCTTAGTATAGGTTGGTTAGTGATCCATCAGTGACCCCCACCTTGTCCTTGTTGCCCCTGCTACATCATCGAAGACCCGATCAACGGGATCGAAGACCAGGCCCCGGCACCGCACATCAGTTTCCCCTTAGTTGCTCGATACTACTGGGATACTATCGAGTGCCGAGGGTGAGACCTCTACAGCACTTCTGATGTTAACCCTGTAGTATAGCTATTCGGTCGTGGTCATCGAGGATGATTTCCTCTTTAACCACTTCCGATACGACTCTGTCGTGCAACCCCTCAAGTGTGAACCTCGGGGGTGATTCCTCTTATGTTCACCTTGATGATTACATCGAGTGGAATTTATTGGGGGTGATTCCTTGGGTTTTCCTCTTGATGTTTGGGCACACGGATACTTGGACTTTACAACTGTTACTTGGAAGGGCGGGTCGACCCTGAGGGGTACCCGCGAGTGATGTGGAGACGGGTTGACCTGGAGGGTGCCCGCGAGATAATTACGAGGCATGGCCGGGCATTCCTAGCCCTTGCCGCAAGTCCTTGAGACGGGGCAACTGAAGGAAATATGCCCTAGAGGCAATAATAAAGTTATTATTTATTTCCTTATTTCATGATAAATGTTTATTATTCATGCTAGAATTGTATTAACCGGAAACATAATACATGTGTGAATACATAGACAAACAGAGTGTCACTAGTATGCCTCTACTAGACTAGCTTGTTAATCAAAGATGGTTATGTTGCCTAACCATGGACAAGGAGTTGTTATTTGATTAACAAGGTCACATCATTAGTTGAATGATCGATTGACATGACCCATTTCATTAGCTTAGCACACGATCGTTTAGTATGTTGCTCTTGCTTTTATCCATGACTTATACATGTTCCTATAACTATGAGATTATGCAACTCCGTTTACGGAGGAACACTTTGGTACTACCAAGCGTCACAACGAATCGGGTGATTATAAAGGAGTACTACTGAGTGTCTCCAAAGGCGGATGTTGGGTTGGCGTATTTGAGATTAGGTTTTGTCACTCCGATTGTTGGAGAGGTATCTCGGGCCCTCTCGGTAATACACATCACTTAAGCCTTGCAAGCATTACAGCTAATGAGTTAGCTGTGAGATGATGTATTACGGAACGAGTAAAGAGACTTGCGGTAACGAGATTGAACTAGGTATTGGATACCGACGATCGAATCTCGGGCAAGTAACATACCGATGACAAAGGGAACAACGTATGTTGTTATGCGGTCGACCGATAAAGATCTCCGTAGAATATGTAGGAGCCAATATGGGCATCCAGGTCCGCTATTGGTTATTGACCGAGACGTGTCTCGGTCATGTCTACATTGTTCTCGAACCGTAGGGTCCATGCACGCTTAAGGTTTCGATGGCGGTTATATTATGAGTTTGTGTATTTTGATGTACCGAAGGAGTTCGGAGTCCCGGATGTGATCACGGACATGACGAGGAGTCTTGAAATGGTCGAGACATAAAGATTGATATATTGGACGGCTATATTTGGACACCGGAAAGGTTAGGAAGTTTCGGAGAAAACCGGAGTGCCGGGAGGGTTACGGAACCCCCGGGAAGTAATGGGCCTTAGTGGGCCAAGAGGGAGAGAGGGCCGCACCAGGAGGTGGCGCCCCCTGTGGGAGTCCGAATAGGACAGGAGGGGGGCGCCCCTTCCTCTCCTCTCCTCTCCTTCCCCCTCCTCCTTCCTAGTTGGACTAGGAAAGGGAGTCCTACTCCCACTAGGAGGAGGACTCCCCCCCTCCTGGCGCGCCTCCTAGGCCGGCCGGCCCTCCCCTTGCTCCTTTATATACGAGGCGGGGGCACCCTAGGACACACAAGTTGATCCTTGAGATCGTTCCTTAGCCGTGTCGGTGCCCCCTCCACCATAATCCACCTCGGTCATATCGTGGCGGTGCTTAGGCGAAGCCTGCGTCGGTAGAACATCAAGATCGTCACCACGCCGTCGTCTTGTGGAACTCTCTCTCCCAAGCTCTGCTGGATCGGAGCCCGAGGAGCATCACCGAGCTGTACGTGTGTTAAGAACTGAGGCGCCGAGTGCTTGGCGCTAGGATCGGTTGGATCGTGAGGAGAACGTCGACTACTTCCTCTACGTTGTGATCGCTTCCGCTTCGGTCTCACGAGGCGTACGAGACAACACTCTCCCTCTCGTTGCTATGCATCACCATGATCTTGTGTGTGCGTAGGAAATTTTTGAAATTACTACGTTCCCCAACGGTGGCATCCGAGCCTAGGTTTTATGGTTTGATGTTTTGCACGAGTAGAACACAAGTGAGTTGTGGACGATACAGTCATCTTGCCTACCGGCATGTCATATTTTGGTTCAGCGGTATTGTGAGATGAAGCGGCCCGGACCGACATTACGCGTACGCTTACGCGAGACTGGTTTCACCGTTACGAGCACTCGTGCTTAAAGGTGACTGGCGGGTGTCTGTCTCTCTCACTTTAGTTGAACCGATTATGGCTATGCCCGGTCCTTGAGAAGGTTAAAATGGAGTCTATTTGACGAAGTATCTTTGTGGTTTTGATGCGTAGGTGAGATTGGTTCTTGCTTAAGCCCGTAGCAGCCACGTAAAATTTGCAACAACAAAGTAGAGGACGTCTAACTTGTTTTTGCAGGGCATGTTGTGATGTGATATGGTCAAGGCGTGATGCTATATTTTATTGTATGAGATGATCATGTTTTGTAACGAAGTTATCGGCAATGGCTGGAGCCATATGGTTGTCGCTTTATTGTATGAAATGCAAGCATACTGTAATTGCTTTACTTTATCACTAAGTGGTAGCGATAGTCGAGAAGCAATAGATGGCGAAACGACAACGATGCTACGATGGAGATCAAGGTGTCACGCCGGTGGCGATGGTGATCACGACGTGCCGGAGATGGAGATCACAAGCACAAGATGATGATGGCCATATCATATCACTTATATTGATTGCATGTGATGTTTATCCTTTATGCATCTTATCTTGCTTTGATTGACGGTGGCATTTTAAGATGATCTCTCACTAAAATTATCAAGTAGTGTTCTCCACGAGTATGCACCGTTGCCAAAGTTCGTCGTGCTCGAGACACCACGTGATGATCGGTGTGATAAGCTCTACGTCCATCTACAACGGGTGCAAGCCAGTTTTGCACACGCAGAATACTCGAGTTATACTTGACGAGCCTAGCATATGCGATATGGCCTCGGAACACGGAGACCGAAAGGTTGGCGTGAATCATATAGTAGATATGATCAACATAAGATGTTCACCATTGAAAACTACTCCATCTCACGTGATGATCGGTTATGGTTTAGTTGATTTGGATCACGTGATCACTTAGATGACTAGAGAGATGTCGTCTAAGTGGGAGTTCTTAAGTAATATGATTAATTGAACTTAAATTTATCATGAACTTAGTACCGATAGTATCTTGCTTGTCTATGTTTGTTTGTAGATAGATGGCTCATCTTTGTTGTTCCTTTGAATTTTAATGCGTTCCTTGAGAAAGCAAAGTTGAAAGATGATGGTAGCAATTACACGGATCGGGTCCGTAACTTCGAGGATTATCCTCATTGCTGCACGTAAGAGTTACGTCTGGATGCACCGCTGGGTGCGAACTGCTTCTTGATCTAACCGACGACGTTAAGAACGTCTCGCGAGCAAAGCTGATGACTACTCTATAGTTCAATGTGCCATGCTTTACGGCTTAGAACCGGGTCTTCAACGACGTTTTGAGCGTCATGGAGCATATGAGATGTTCCAGAGTTGAAGTTGATATTTCAACAGAATGCCCGGATTGAGAGATATGAAGTCTCCAATAAGTTCTATAGCTGCAAAATGGAGGAGAATGGGTCATCGGTGAGCACATACTCGAGAATGTCCGGGTATTACAATCACTTGACTCAAGCGGGAGTTAATCTTCCGGATGATTGTGTCATTGATGTAATTCTTCAATCACGCCACCAAGCTACAAAGGCTTCGTGATGAACTATAACATGCAAGGGTTAGTAAAGACTATGCTCGAGCTCTTACGCAATGCTAAAGGCTGCGGAGGTAGAAATCAAGAAAGAGCATCAAGTGTTGATGGTCAATAAGACCACTAGTTTCAAGAAGAAAGGCAAAGGGAAGAAGAAGGAACTTCAAGAAGAACAGCAAACAAGTTGCTGCTCGGAGAAGAAACCCAAGTCTGGACCTAAACCTGAAACCGAGTGCTTCTATTGCAAGCAGGTCGGTCATGGAAGTGGAACTGCCCCAAGTATTTGGCGGATAAGAAGGATGGCAAGGTGAACAAAGGTATATGTGATATACATGTTATTGATGTGTACCTTACTAGAGCTCGCAGAGCACTGGTATTTGATCTGGTTACATTGCTAATATTTGCAACTCAAAGCAGGACTACGGATTAGCGAACACCGCAAAGGACGAGGTGACGATGCGCGTGGAAATGGTTCCAAAGTCGATGTGATCGCGGTCGGCACGCTACCTCTACATCTACCTTCGGGATAAGTATTAGACCTAAATAATTGTTATTTGGTGCTGCGTTGAGCATGAACATTATATCTGGATCTTGTTTGATGCGAGACGGTTATTCATTTAAATCAGAGAATAATGGTTGTTCTATTTATATGAGTAATATCTTTTATGGTCATGCACCCTTGAAGAGTGGTCTATTTTGATGAATCTCGATAGTAGTGATACACATATTCATAATGTTGAAACCAAAAGATGCAGAGTTGATAATGATAGTGCAACTTATTTGTGGTAATCGCCGTTTAGGTCATATCGGTATAAAGCGCATGAAGAAACTCCATCTTGATGGACTTTTGAAGTCACTTGATTATGAATCACTTGGCACTTGCGAACCGTGCCTCATGGGCAAGATGACTAAAACCCGTTCTCGGTACTATGGAGAGAGCAACAGATTTGTTGGAAATCATACATCTGAGATGTATGTGGCCCGATGAATGTTGAGGCTCGTGGCGGATATCGTTATTTTCTCACCTTCACAGATGATTTAAGCAGATATGGGTATATCTACTTAATGAAGCATAAGTCTGAAACATTTGAAAAGTTCAAAAAATTTCAGAGTGAAGTTGAAAATCATCGTAATAAGAAAATAAAGTTTCTACGATCTGATCGTGGAGGCAAATATTTGAGTTACGAGTTTGGTCTACATTTGAAACAATGCGGAATAGTTTCGCAACTCACGCCACCCGGAACACCACAGCGTAATGGTGTGTCCGAACGTCGTAATCACACTTTACTAGATATGGTGCGATCTATGATGTCTCTTACAGATTTACCGCTATCGTTTTGGGGTTATGCTCTTGAGACGGCCGCATTCACACTGAATAGAACACCGTCAAAATCCGTTGAGACGACACCTTATGAACTATGGTTTAGCAAGAAACCAAAGTTGTTGTTTCTTAAAGTTTGGGGATGCGATGCTTATGTGAAAAAGCTTCAACCTGATAAGCTCGAACCCAAATCGGAGAAATGTGTCTTCATAGGATACCCAAAGGAGACAGTTGGGTACACCTTCTATCACAGATCCGAAGGCAAGACATTTGTTGCTAAGAATGGATCCTTTCTAGAGAAGGAGTTTCTCTCGAAAGAAGTGAGTGGGAGGAAAGTAGAACTTGATGAGGTAACTGTACCTTCTCCCTTATTTGAAAGTAGTTTATCGCAGAAACCGGTTTCTGAGACATCTACACCAAATAGTGAGGAAGTTGATGATGTTGATCATGAAACTTTAGAATCAAGTTACTACAGAACCTCGTAGATCAACCAGAGTAAGATCCGCACCAGAGTGGTACGGTAATCCTGTTCTGGAAGTCATGCTACTAGATCATGATGAACCTACGAACTATGAAGAAGCGATGGTGAGCCCAGATTCCGCAAAATGGCTTGAGGCCATGAAATCTGAGATGGGATCCATGTATGAAAACAAAGTGTAGACTTTGGTTGACTTGCCCGAGGGTCGGCAAGCAATAGAAAACAAGTGGATCTTCAAGAAGAAGACTGACGCTGACGGTAATGTTACTGTCTACAAAACTCGACTTGTCGCAAAGGGTTTTCGACAAGTTCAAGGGATTGACTATGATGAGACCTTCTCACCGTAGCGATGCTTAAGTCCGTCCGAATCATGTTAGCAATTGCCGCATTTTATGATTATGAAATTTGGCAAATGGATGTAAAGACTGCATTCTGAATGGATTTACGGAAGAAGAGTTGTATATGATGCAACGAAGGTTTTATCAATCCAAAAGGAGCTAACAAAGTATGCAAGCTCCAGAGATCCATCTATGGACTGGTGCAAGCATCTCGGAGTTGGAATAAACGCTTTGATAGTGTGATCAAAGCATTTGGGTTCATCTGAGACTTTTGGAGAAGCTCAGATTTACAAGAAAGTGAGTGGGAGCTCAGTAGCATTTACGATATTATATGTAGATGACATATTGCTGATCGGAAATGATATAGAATTCTGGATAGCATAAAGGGATACTTGAATAAGAGTTTTTCAATGAAAGACCTCGGTGAAGCTGCTTACATATTGGGCATTAAGATTTATAGAGATAGATCAAGACGCTTAATTGGACTTTCACAAAGCACATACCTTGACAAAATTTTGAAGAAGTTCAAAATGGATCAAGCAAAGAAAGGGTTCTTGCACGTGTTACAAGGTGTGAAGTTGAGTAAGACTCAATGCCCACCACCGCAGAAGATAGAGAGAAAATGAAAGATGTTCCTATGCCTCAGCCATAGGCTCTATCATGTATGCAATCTGTGTACTGACTGATGTGTGCCTTGCTATAAGCTTAGCAGGAGGTACCAAAGTAATCCAGAGTGGATCATCGGACAGCGGTCAAGAACATCTGAAATACCGAAAAGGACTAAGGATATGTTTCTCGATATGGAGGTGGCAAAGAGCTGATCGTAAACGGTTACGTTGATGCAAGCTTTGACACCGATCCGGACGATTCTAAATCGCAGACCGGATACGATTTACACTAAACGGAGGAGCTGTCGGTTAGTGCGTTCTAAACAAAAGCGTCGTGGCGGGATCTACATGTGAAGCGGAGTACATAGCAGCTTCGAAGCAGCTAATGAAGGAGTGCGGATGAAGGAGTTCATATCCGATCTAGGTGTCATACCTAGTGCATCGGGTCCAATGAAAATCTTCTGTGACAATACTGGAGCAATTGCCTTAGCGAAGGAATCCTGATTTCACAAGAGGACCAAGCACATCAAGAGACACTTCAATTCCATCCGGATTTAGTCCGGTGGGAGACATAGAGATTTGCAAGATACATACGGATCTGAATGTAGCGCACCTGTTGACTAAGCCTCTTCCACGAGCAAAACATGATCAACACCAAGACTCCATGGGTGTTAGAATCATTACTATGTAATCTAGATTATTGACTCTAGTGCAAGTGGGAGATCAAGGAAATATGCCCTAGAGGCAATAATAAAGTTATTATTTATTTCCTTATTTCATGATAAATGTTTATTATTCATGCTAGAATTGTATTAACCGGAAACATAATACATGTGTGAATACATAGACAAACAGAGTGTCACTAGTATGCCTCTACTAGACTAGCTTGTTAATCAAAGATGGTTATGTTGCCTAACCATGGACAAGGAGTTGTTATTTGATTAACAAGGTCACATCATTAGTTGAATGATCTGATTGACATGACCCATTTCATTAGCTTAGCACACGATCGTTTAGTATGTTGCTACTGCTTTTATCCATGACTTATACATGTTCCTATAACTATGAGATTATGCAACTCCGTTTACGGAGGAACACTTTGGTACTACCAAACGTCACAACGTAATCGGGTGATTATAAAGGAGTACTACAGGTGTCTCCAAAGGCGGATGTTGGGTTGGCGATTTCGAGATTAGGTTTTGTCACTCCGATTGTCGGAGAGGTATCTCTGGGCCCTATCGGTAATACACATCACTTAAGCCTTGCAAGCATTACAGCTAATGAGTTAGCTGTGAGATGATGTATTACGGAACGAGTAAAGAGACTTGCCAAGAATGAGATTGAACTAGGTATTGGATACCGACGATCGAATCTCGGGCAAGTAACATACCGATGACAAAGGGAACAACATATGTTGTTATGCGGTCGACCGATAAAGATCTTCGTAGAATATGTAGGAGCCAATATGGGCATCCAGGTCCCGCTATTGGTTATTGACGGAGACGTGTCTCGGTCATGTCTACATTGTTCTCGAACCGTAGGGTCCGCACGCTTAAGGTTTCGATGGCGGTTATATTATGAGTTTGTGTATTTTGATGTACCAAGGAGTTCGGAGTCCGGATGTGATCACGGACATGACGATGAGTCTCAAATGGTCGAGACATAAAGATTGATATATTGACGGCTATATTTGGACACCGGAAAGGTTCCGGAAGTTTCGGAGAAAACCGGAGTGCCGGGGGGTTACCGGAACCCCGGGAAGTAATGGGCCTTAGTGGGCCAAGAGGGAGAGAGAGGGCCGCACCAGGAGGTGGCGCGCCCCTGTGGGAGTCCGAATAGGACAAGGAGGGGGCGGCCCCCTTTCCCTCTCTCTCCTCTCCTTCCTTCCCCTTCCTCCTTCCTTGTTGGACTAGGAAAGGGGAGTCCTACTCCCACTAGGAGGAGGACTCCCCCCCTCCCTTGGCGTGCCTCCTAGGCCGGCCGGCCCTCCCCCTTGCTCCTTTTTATACGGGGGCAGGGGGGCACCCTAGGACACACAAGTTGATCCTTGAGATCGTTCCTTAGCCGTGTGCGGTGCCCCCTCCACCATAATCCACCTCGGTCATATCAGAAGCGGTGCTTAGGCGAAGCCTGCGCATCGTAGAACATCAAGATCGCCACCACGCCGTCGTCGTGGAACTCTCTCCCGAAGCTCTGCTGGATCGGAGCCCGAGGAGCGCCACCGAGCTGTACGTGTGTTAAGAACTCGAGGCGCCGGAGTAACGGCGCTGGGATCGGTTGGATCGTGAGGAGAACGACGACTACTTCCTCTACGCCAGATCGCTTCGCTCCGGTCTCACGAGGGTACGAGACAACACTCTCCCTCTCGTTGCTATGCATCACCATGATCTTGTGTGTGCGTAGGAAATTTTTTGAAATTACTACGTTCCCCAACAGCAACGGGGTCACATCTTTCGTGAGTCTCTGCTTCTTACCGCGCGTTCCTAATCCACTACGATTTGGATATTTGATCCGAGGGGCCTCTGGCCTGATAGCACTAACCATCACGTGGGCATAGTATGGGCGTTCTGCGTCGTATACATCAGCCGAAGCTTAATAGACGCGCGATCGAGCGGCGCGCCGGGTTGGACTGCGTAAGCACTTGCCTTGTTGAAGGAGGTAGCTAGGTCTGCTCACCGGCCGCGTACGCAACGTGTAGGAGTTCCCGGGGAGATGGCCCATGAACCCTGGGGGCATAGGTTTAGTCCGGCGTGCTGGCCTCTCTATTAAGCCTAGGTTGGGTTGCGGCGTATTGTTTGGCCGAGGCCGGGCATGACCAAGGAAAGTGTGTCCAGCCGAAGTTAAGCGAGCGTGGTGGGTAAGTTGGTGCACCCTTGCAGGGAAGAACTAATCTATGCATAGCCTGTCCTACGGTAACTGACACTTGGAGTTGTATCCCGGTCGATACAACTAGAACTGGATACTTGTGATGAGAATTGGATGGTGATGAGAATTGGATTGTGATGACAATTGGATAGTATGGCTCTGGGATTGCTTTCTCGCAGGGAGTCGAGAAAGGATCTATGGCCGATGTTGATAACACTACTACTACTTTACTTTATGCTACTCTATTCCCTCCTGTTGCTGCAAGATGGTGGTTTCCAGAAGATGCTAGTCTTTGAAAGGACTAGGCCTTCTCTCTATTCTGGCATTTCTACAGCCCAGTCCACATATACAACCTTCCTTTGATAATGTTGCATATTTAGTGTAGATCCTTGCTTGCGAGTACTTTGGATGAGTACTCATGATTGCTTTGTTCCCTCTTTTTCCCCTTTTCCATTCTTCTCGGATGATGCAACCAGATGACGGAGTCCAGGAGCCAGATGACACCTTTGACGACTGCTGCTACCCCGAGGGTGCCTACTACCACGTGACGGACGCCGACGACCAGGAGTAGTTAGGAGGCTCCCAGGTAGGAGGCCTTGCCTTTTCGATCGATGTTGCTTTTGTGCTAGCCTTCTTAAGGCATACTTGTTTAACTCATGTCTGTACTCAGATATTGTTGCTTCCGCTGACTCGTTTGTATTCAAGCTGATGTATTCGAGCCCTCGAGGCCCCAGGCTTGTAATATAAAGCTTGCATTATTTTTAATTTGTGTCTAGAGTTGTGTTGTGATATCTTCCCGTGAGTCCTTGATCTTGATCGTACACATTTGCGTGCATGATTAGTGTACGATTGAATCGAGGGTGTCACAAGGTGGTATCATAGCCGACTGCCTGTAGGTATCCCCCTTTCTAACTCCTTGGCCGAAGTCGAGTCTAGTCACTACAAAACTTTTACTAACATTGGTTGTGCGTCTTATGGGCCCATGTCGCCATTGGGTGGTATTAGGATCTTTTATTCCTCGTCTATACTCTGGGATTCTGATCTCTCTTCTATTCGGGTTAAATAATTTTGCTAAAATCTAACTTTAGGTTCTCGAAAATACTTTCTCCCGGAGGGCCCCTTCAGTCGAGATGATCGCTTGCTGCACCAGAAGATTTCAAAGATACTCTCTGATGTTTCCCCGAAACCCTTATGCCCTTCGTCGTTGCAATTCCATATCACCGATAAATCCCTATGGATAGCTGCACACACTTGTCGTCCATACCTTCTTTTTCAATTGTTCTTGTTATTACAAGATACCCTGAAGTACTTTGGGATATTACGAGAATCCTTTATTCCTGGTACCTTGCAGCTCTTTTCCGCCTGAATAACCCTACGAATAATTCCTCACACTTATCGGGGATTCGTTCATCCCCAGTTGATCATATGTCTCAGAAAATTCTTTGAATGCAATTCGATCTCCCAAAGATCCTCTGCAGCCAACTGCTTCCGAAAGTCTTATCTACCTGCATTATGGTTAAATCCATATGTCTGGCAATATTCATTAACTTCCTTTGTCATTGTCATCCTGAGACTATTGATTCATTATGTTGCGATTGCTCGCAATCATCAGTCGAACCCTCAAATTTGACCTTCCTGCTCATACATCATTCTGGACATGAGTTGGATCTCGGCCAATCATGTTGTAATTGATTGTCCACCTAGTTCCCTTCAAATTGAAAGCCAAATTATTCAACTGTTTCTATAATCTGATGCCTTTGCACTCTTTCCTTCTTCTGATTGAGTACTGACACTCACATCAGATCCATCGAGGACCGTTGAATCCTTTCTTGGATTATTATCCGGCAATGTCCTTCATATTCAAATTCTCGTGCGCTCTTCCCCTGACACATATTCCTTCGGTAAAGTTGTTTCCTCTGCTTATTGTCAACCATGCTCTACTTTCGAGCTGGTGTTAATTAGTTTTGAAGTTGGTGATATATGTTCCTAAGATGCCCCTATGGGTCGAACCTATGCCTCCCCTAATCCGTTTGAACCCGAGAGTTTTAATGAGTCTTACTCTTCTAGTGTTTTGCCAGATAACTTTTCAACACTACAACTTCATCGACAGTGAGAAGTAAATGAAATGATATCCATTGAAGAAGTGGGAGTCGACCTTGAACTTTGTGTTCATGCCCATGGACACGATGTAGATCTTATCATGGAAGCTTCTCTTAAAATTAATTATCCCCTTGGTATAAGATCATCTTATATCTAGGATTTGATCCTTTGCAACCGTGATTCTGACCATAATTGTTCCCCTTTGATTCCATTTCCCGGACAAGTTAAATTACTTGTCTTCTGCAGGTCATTTCATCTGTCCAACCTCTATTTTTATCTACCTCGAGTATTGCCCCTTGTTATCTCAAGGATATTGTGTCATTGCACTACCTCTTGTGAATTATCATTGGAATAATACTCCATCACATCATTCCTAGCCCGATCGGCTATATCATTTATGAGCTAATTTTAACTGTGCTAACCGGTCCTTCTTCCCAGAGCACAACTTCCGACGACGAGCTAAGCTTACGTCGATCTTCCTGATCTTATCATTTCACCTCAAACAACAAGCTTGATTTCGAGCTTGTGTCACATCCATAGTTCCGATAACCTTTCGCTTCATCATTCCTTTTGCTTGATGTCGTCGTTGTTCGATGGCCTCTTCATAGTACCTCGACAAAATCTGTCATGATCCCCATCGATATACTGACTTGTTTCAGGCTGTCAATCGAATTCATGATGAGAAATACCATCCTTGACCTTTGATGATTTGAGTTATCATCAATAACCCCCTTGTCTTCTTTCCAACACATGTTTGATCATGTCTTGGTTATACCTTGGACTCCTTGCTATTCCTGCAATTGTTCCTTGAGTATTTCTTGTGATCTTCAACTCCAACCCCTACTTGTAACACCATGTTAATGCTACCTCGAAGCATGACTGAGGTATTATGTATATCAACAAGAACATTGGAAGCACATTGTCAAATGTTTCTTGATCTATTATCCAAACACCGTTGTATGGGTAATATCATGATTCTTCCCTCGCCCCGTTATCTAAATGCTTTTGAATTTGTTGCCATATCATGTATATCCTACTCCGCTTCCCCTTGGGAAGGATATACTCCCAATCCTGGTGTGTAAACACATTTTCCTTTCCAATGTTTTGATTAATCTAATGGTCACCTTTTCTTTTCCATTGTTTTGTTTAACCTTTCTGGTGTTTTATGAGATCTAAGCAGTAATAGTTACCAGCTTATGAAAACACCTCGGTGTACAATTTGTCAGTAAGACCTTGTTATTATTGTTGTTGACATTTCGGTAACCATCGATGGACGAGAACTTTGCTTGTTGGCCCGCCTCGTTCAACGAGCAGGAAAATAGTTCTCTCCATCCCTCGCCCTTGGTACCAATGTTGTGGACAACATAACTGACAATCTATCATCTGACATGCCTTGCTATCGGCCCCCTTTCTACTTTTAACCCACATGGTGGGCTCATAACCCACAGTTCCACATGATCGGAACCTGACCCTCCTGTATATCTTTGATTCCGAAATATTCTTGCATTTGGCTTCATATCATGTCACGAGCCACCTTTCGAGAGATGATCTGTTCCCGATGCTCTGAACCCCTTCCTCACACTCTGTTCAGGTATCAATCATTTTCCATTCACTTGAAACTTCCAACTGTACCTTCATAGTTTGCTCTCGATGTTAATTAAGATTCAACTCGAGAGATACTTCTGCCTCATTCCCTGAATTGTTCACCAGATAATTAACCCTATAAGGGTCAGTTCTCCCGAAGTTACTCTTTACTTCACCACTTAAATCTCGGGACGAGATTTCTTGTAGTGGAGAAGATTTGTAACACCCCGAGAATCATGCTACAGTAAACTCCTGCTAACGATGCTATATCATCATGTGTTTCTAAGCCAAATTGCCTCTTGATAAAACAAAGTCAATTTAAAATTTGAATAACAAGTCAAATTCTTATTTCTTCAACCGCCAAAGAAAAATGTTCGTTAGGTTGCCAATATTCATTACCTAATTTTCATGATGAAACCAACCTCATTTGGTTTCCAAAATACTCTTGGTTTTAAAACAGTGGCCCTGGAACACTTTTCAGCCTTTTTAAATGTCAGTACATTTTAGGTGGATTCCAAACTGCCTCAAACTTCGTGTACCAACTCAGTATATTGCAAAGTATTTAATGTGGCTAGTGGCACATTTTACAAAATCTGTTGGTGCGTTAACTAATCCAAGTCAGCAGCTCAATTAAAAGAAATGAGAAAAATGGTCTGAAACTTACCTGGCCTGCGGCGCAAGACGGCCCAGCCCAGCCTTTCCCCGATCCTGTCCCCCCCTGTTCAATCGACCGAGGGCGCGCGCCTGCGCGTCGCCGCTGGACCAGCTCGCCGTCCCACGCCTCGCCAGCCCAGCGAGGGGATAAGACCGACACCGCGGCCACCTGATATTTCCCCTCGCCCACTCCGCCTCTCCCTCTCCCCACCAGACCCTTCTCGCCAAGATCTGCCACTTCCTCTCGACGCCGCCATGGCCTCGCCACCGTGAAGCTCGCGGCCACCGAGCCTCGTTCGCCTCCCCGACGTGCTCACCGGATTCCTCGTCGTCGTCCACATCGCCTACGCCATCGGGGTCGAGCTGAGCGCCTCTCCTCCGACTGAAACGCGCTCGTCTTCAACCTTCGGATCGCCGGCGTTCGTCGCTGATTCCGGCACCTCCGAGCCTTCCCCGAGCCCACTAAGCACATCTGCAGGCTCGATGTGAGCTCCTCTTTCGATTCCCCTTCTCCCCCCTCGAATCTCCTCTGTTTCGCTGTTGTTCTGCCGTGGCCGAAGCTCACCATGGCCGGACCGCCGGAGCTTCGCTCCTGTGCGTACTCGCCCGCTCCCGTCGCGACCTTGGCCTCCCCGTGCGCGCCCACTACAGCGCCCTAACACACGCCCGCTTCCTGTCCGCGCTCGTTGCACCCCTGGCCGCACCCGAGGAGCGCTTGATGCTGCTCGTCGCGCGCTCGGCCGCCATGGTTGTGAGCTTGAACTCTTGTGTGTGTGCGCGTACTACTGCCGTTTAGTTGTTGTTGGTGCTGCTCCGATGCCGCTGCTTCGTACTACTCTTCTGCGCCACCGCTGCTGGCTGATGCCGCTGCCGCTTCTTGGCGCTGATGCCACACTGCTTTCCGCGGCCGCTGTCACTGTCGCCACTGCTGCCTGCTGCTCGCCGTAGGCCGCGGACTGCACACCGTGCACCCCCCTGCACTCAACTGCACACACGCATGTGCCAGCCCGCTCATGCCCGTGGCTGCTGCCGTGCGAGCTCATGGCCGTGGCTGGCCGTAGCCGCCGTGTGCCTGTGCATGCGTGCACAACCACGCTGAAGCCGGCTGGGCTCTGTCCAGTGCTCAGCAAGCCGACCTTGTTCTAATTACTAACTAGATTAGTTAGACTAAAATTAGACTAACCCACTAACTTTGACAAGTGGGACCCGTTCTCTACTAATCCTAGTTAGAGTAATTAAACCCCTGTTAAAATAAGTCAATCAATGACTGGTGGACCCAGTCACAATTTTGACCAGTCAACTGCTGACTTGGCTAGTCCCAGTCAATGACATATGGACCCGGCTGGACCCAGGCCCAGTCAACTGCTGGCTGTGAAGTTGATTGGGTCAACTTTCAGCCTGTGGGTGCATTCCTGTGTGAACTCAGTTGGGTACCCGTAGCATTTTAATCATTTATTTTCGAATTAAATTTAGTTCCAGAAATTCAAATAAACTTCGGAAATTCGTGGGTTTTCCTCTTGATGTTTGGACACACGGATACTTGGACTTCACCGGGGGTGATTCCTTGGTTTTTCCTCTTGATGTTTGGACACACGGATACTTGGACTTTACAACTGTTACTTGGAAGGGCGGGTCGACCCTGAGGGGTACCCGCGAGTGATGTGGAGACGGGTTGACCTGGAGGGTGCCCGCGAGATAATTACGAGGCGTGGCCGGGCATTCCTAGCCCTTGCCGCAAGTCCTCGAGATGGGGCAACGGGGTCACACCTTTTGTGAGTCTCCGCTTGTTACCGCGCGTTCCTAATCCACTACGATTTGGATATTTGATCCAAGGGCCTCTGGCCTGATAGCACTAACCATCACGTGGGCATAGTATGGGCGTTCTGCGTCGTATACATCAGCCGAAGCTTAATAGACGTCACGAACGAAGCGGGCGCGGGTTGGATCGTAAGCACCGCTTTGTTGAAGGAGGTAGCTAGGTGCGCCACCGCACAGACGCAACATGTAGGAGTTCCCGGGGAGATACCCATGACCCCTGGGGGCATAGGTTTAGTCCGGTGTGCTGGCCTCTCTATTAAGCCTAGGTCGGGTTGCGGCGTATTGTTTGGCCGAGGCCGGACATGACCCAGGAAAGTGTGTCCGACCGGAGTTAAGCGAGCGTGGTGGGTAAGTTGGTGCCCTGCAGGAAGAACTAATCTATGCATAGCCCGCCCTACTGAAGCGGACACTTGGATTTGTATCCCGATCGATACAACTAGAATCGGATACTTGTGATGAGAATTGGATGGTGATGAGAATTGGATTGTGATGACAATTGGATAGTATGGCTCTGGGATTGCTTTCTCGCAGGAGTCGAGAAAGGATCTCCGCCGAGGTTGATAACACTACTACTACTTTACTTTATGCTACTCTATTCCCTCCTGTTCTTTGCAAGATGGTGGTTTTCGAAGATGCTAGTCTTTGAAAGGACTAGGCCTTCTCTCTATTCTCGCATTTCTGCAACCCGATCCACATATACTGACCTTGCTTTGATAATGTTGCATATTTAGTGTAGATCCTTGCTTGCGAGTACTTTGGATGAGTACTCTTGATTGCTTTGTTCCCTCTTTTTCCCTTTTCCATTCTTCTCGGATGACGCAACCGGATGATTTGAGTCCAGAGCCGATGACACCTTTGACTGTGCTTTGCTATTCTCGAGGGTGCCTACTACCACGTGATTGGACGCCGGCGACTGGGAGTAGTTAGGAGGCTCCCAGGCAGGAGGCCTTGCCTTTTCGATCGATGTTGCTTTTGTGCTAGCCTTCTTAAGGCATACTTGTTTAACTCATGTCTATACTCATATATTGTTGCTTCCGCCGACTCGTTTGTATTCGAGCTGATGTATTCGAGCCCTCGAGGCCCCTGGCTTGTAATATAAAGCTTGCATTATTTTTAATTTGTGTCTAGAGTTGTGTTGTGATATCTTCCCGTGAGTCCTTGATCTTGATCGTACACATTTGCGTGCATGATTAGTGTACGATTGAATCGAGGGTGTCACATGCATAGTAGACATCAAGCTATTTTCTGGCGCCGTTGCCGGGGATGTGAGTGCTTGAAGGTATATCTTTAGATCTTGCAATCGGATCTTTTTGTTTCTTGTTTTATCACTAGTTTGGTCTATAAAAGAAAACTACAAAAAATGGAGTTAAGTTTGTCCCATACGCTTCATCTTTTTAATATCTTTCGTAAGTATGATGAAAAGGAAAATTGTGCTCAAGTGCTAGAAGAAGTCCATAAAATGTTTGGTACTAAATCTTTGAATGATGAGCATGATTGCAATGTTGTTAGTATGAACGCTTTGAATATCCATATTACTAATGATGATTGCACTAGTTATGATGAAATGTCTCCTATAAGCATGTCAATTTTTGTGGAGTGCATTGGGTTTGCAAGTACACACCAAATTGGGAAGATAGATATTGCAAGAGGCATAAGCATTTAGAAACTAAATTGTTGCAAGAAAGGCTTGATGTTTGTGCTGGAAAACTCAATATTTTTCGCCATCCTTGTGAACTTTGCAATGAACATGGTCATTTAAATCTCCAATGCAAATTGTTTCATGATCGAATGGTGTCCAAAAATTGTGATGACTTGATTTCCCTTGCACATCATAATGAACTTAGTTTTCTTTTGGATTATGAAGAATTGAAACATGCAACTAAGAATATTTCAGAATTTGCCCGTAATAGATTTCTTGATTTTGATCTAGAGAAGATTTATATGTATTGTGCGGTGAATTGCATTGAAAATCCTTATATTGCCAATTACCTAAAGAAAAGAATGCAAATAGAAGATGAAGAGAATACTAATGAAAAGGAAGAGACTTCCCAATATCCTCCTATTGCTTATTATGATGAATCAGGTAACGAGGACACTACTATGAAAACCCCTACTAATGGCGCACCTAATATGACCATTAATTTTTACTAATGGCACCACTGGTGCGCCATTAGTATCTGGTATACTAATGGCGCACCACTGGTGCGCCATTAGTATATAAACAGAGTGCGCCATTAGTATGCCTCCCAGGCCATGTATACCAGTGCTTTGGCATACTAATGGCGACTACGACGTGATCGCCATTAGTAATCATGACATACTAATGGCGCCTTCGTCCGTGATCGCCATTAGTATGCTTTGTCATACTAATGGCGCCTTTATCATTTGATGCGCCATTAGTATGAATATTAGGTTTTTTATTTTTATTTTCTGCTTTTTTGCACGAAGTTACAAAATGTATAATTTGACAAAATATAGACAAGACACATCAACAACAGATTCATCGAATACAATAGAAGATTCGTCTTTGAATACAATTCATCATATTAGTCTCCGAATACAATTCATCATATTAGTCTCCGAATTGAAAAGACCGAACAAAGATAGAACATAATATTACAAGTCTCGAGACCGCGAGTAGCGAGTTTGTCTTCACACTACAAGTCGATATCGATCATCTAAACTACCATCACATAGAAGAGAGCTGCGGTCATCACGATGAGCATCATCATGATGAAACTCGTCTTCATCCGGTTCCTCCAACGCTCCCTCCCCTCTCCCGCTAGATAGCGGGCGTATCTAGATTCGCCTCGGCCCTAGTGGTGTACCCTTTGTAATCATTATCGCTGAATCGGTGAACTGTCTCCGACACTCCTCCCGACCATCGAGACTCAGGAACCTTACCCTTGTACACGACATACGTCGGCATCGCTATGCACTAGCCAAACGTAAACGTTAGTACCAATTCACGACAATACATAAGCAATATATAAGTATGCAACAGAGCGATCGGAAGAGAAAAGCAAGACATTAATAGCATCGATTACATCTAAGTTGAGCGACTCTCAAACCAAAGAGACATACTACAAGTTCATTAAAGTTTAATTACAACATGAGCCAATCGATGTTTGAGAACCAGACACAAGATCACCGCTTTCGACTCGACTCAAGGGACCGGAGCGTGGATGAAGCCGCCGTCTATCGTGGGAGTCATGAAATAACGTTCGTTGTTAGCTTTGCATTTGTAGCATTGTGTCGATGTCACCGTTGGACGGTTGATTGCTGAGGTAGAACTGCCCGAGGTACGAAGGACATCTTGATGGATGATTCCGCAAACTCCATTTCGATGCGAAAGAATTCTTGTCGGAGGTCTGCGTCCTGGATTGCCGACACGCTCTTTGCCCAATCTTTGAGTTTACTCGGTAGCAGAAGTTGATGATGGTCCCGTACGATCGCCCGCATGTGATGGATGGCGTAGTAGGCACCCTTCTGACCGCCAGGCGGTTGCTTGACGCAGCAGAGCGTCGATTGTGGGAGAACACATGCTTGCCGTGCTACGAATAGGCTTGGTGAAGGTGCCTCCAGATTTGGCGTGGCTGGGAGAACATCATCAAGAACCTTCTTGACATTTGTGTAGTCTACGTTCGACTGACGGTCCGGGTCGAAATACGTGGCCATGGAATATTTGGGGCTTAGGAGGATGAGCGTGCAACGTGTGTCCTGCGCAGAAAACACGGAATGTTAAAAGAAAACGATCGAAATGTAAGAATTCATATGTTACGGGCGGTTGAGGGGAGGACTTACTCGGGAAAGTAAGGCACGAGGAAGTTATCCTTATCTTGGTTTGCCAGAATGACGCCTTCGAGGTAAGAACTCGCGACTTGCCGGTCCCCAGCGCTGCCCAAGATCTTGGCACGCATGTAGAAGGGGTCGACTATCACGATGTCCGGGGTCTTGTCGCGAATGATCCGCATCTCCATACTCAGCGAAAATAGCTGAACGAAGGTGTAGTGCAGCGGATGAAGGTTCAACATAGCATGGATGTCACCAAAACGCAGGACGATCGTACGCCCGATGGAGTTATCCACAAAGCCCTTGCCCTCTGGCACCTTGGCCGCGAAAACCGGGTATGCCACATCCTTCTCTCTGAGACGCCGCTTCTCCAAAGAAAGAACACTATCATGCAGACTCCGCATAGCACCGGTTGCAGCATTGAGCATATTTGTCGGTAGCATCGCCCTACCCGCGAGATATCCTGCGGTGAAGGTGGCCTGTCCTGAGCACGGATCATACTCGGTGCCGGCTGGCTCGCACCCTTCTTAGTCTTTCTTTTGCGTGCCTTCTTCTTCTCCTGTAATGGGACCGAGTTCTGCTCACAGACCGCCTTCTTGAGTGTGTTGGGGCTGATAATATTTCGCACCTCGCCTATCTGAGGCTCGGTGAAGTCGGCAGCTGGAGGCGTCTCCTGAGAGCTGAACCCCAGACGGCGCTTGTTGCAACTTCGCTTCTCTGCGGTACCAGCTAGATCGCACACGTCTTTTGTTGGGTTTGGTTCTTGAGAAGGAGGCCCCATGAAGTCGCCATCGTACCCATGATCGGCAAAGTACTGATCGACGTTGCCAAATGTATCATCGTCGTCGTCGTCGTCGTCGTTCTGATCCTATGCCATATGCATGTTTGGATCCAGTGGCATAGGGATGTCCGGCACCGTTACGGCGGTCTTGGCATGGGGCCGACTTGGCGCCGACACGACTAGCGGTGTTGTCTTTGGGGTGGTGTCCCCCGCCCCCAAACAAATCTGGCTCTTCGGCCAATGCAGGGGCCAGCTCAGGCAGGCGCTGAGGGTCATCACGTCATCATCGTCGCCCCTGACGGGTCGAAACGGAGGTAACAAGTCGTCGCAGCCTGGCAGCACCCGAACCAGTTGAACCCTAAACAAGTTGGGTGGCATCTGGGTACCGTGGAACAAGGGGTTGCCCGGTTGAACGATTTTGCCCTTGGCGACATCGACCAACTCGTTGTTCACGAAGAGGAGAGTGCACGAGGCGTTGGCGGCGCCTGCGAAAACATGTAGGGCGTCAGGGATGCCCAGTCAAAGGCAAGGAGATGAAGTCCTCGGCTGAGAGAGGCTTAATTAGTTACCGTGATGATGGCGTCGAGCTCGGCTAATGTTGACGCACCGCCAATGGCGGGCGTGCAGTTGACGGAGGGGCCGCTTGCTGCAGAGGTGCCGGCCGGCGTACACCCGGGTGCATTAAGCTCTCGTGCCGGCGTCGGAGACACCAATGTCGTCTCCGCCGGAGGCACCAATGGCCCCGCCATCGCATTATGCGAGTTGCTGGCCGTGAAGCTAGGAATCGGGGGCGGCCCCTGTTGGCCGCCCGCAATCCACGCACTCAACCCCGAGATCAAGGTAGGCACAATGGCGGTGATCGTCGCTCCGAGTCGTTGTTCCACTTGCTCTTGGACAATCTCCGAATCCGCGCCACTGTGCCTTGAGTTCTTGAACCTCTCACGCCTGGCTTTCCGAGCTGGTCTTTTTCTCCTTCCGCACACCAGCGGTATAGTATGACCCCCATTTTGTCGACAAGCCTTTGCCGGCCACACGACCAGCTGACATCGGCTTACTGAGCTTATCCTTGTTCTTCATTACATTCAACACCCTATTTAGAGTGGTTTCCCAAGGGTTGCTCTTAGTCGACCCCACGCTACTACTTTCAGTCGCCTGCGGAAGGAATGTGAACCATTTAGAAATTTGGCTTCATTAATTCGAATGCAACCATATGGAGCTAATTACGGGGTGTATTCCTTACGAGAACAAGCTCAAGCTGCTGGTCTTGGATCCGTGGTAAGCTCCTTTGTTTTCGGGTCCTTCTTGTACCGGCCCCGACAAAGTTCTGGTCCGCTTGTTACCGCTGTATTTCTCGAAGAGGCGGTAGGCCTTGCTCGGCATGGTCCGCCTCCTCCTTGTCCCATATAGGCTCCGCCACTCTGAATCACGGACCGAGTGTGTGTTCCCCTATGTTCAGCTCCGCATTTGTTTCCCCACTCACTTGATTGGGAGCTTGCGGTGCTCGAGCAATTGATCTTGAAGTCGTTGTAGTCATCTTCGTGATCGAAGGATTTTTCTCCTTGATCTTGATAACTCTCACCTTTCTCGATCATTTTCTTCACATTGCTTTTCCAAGTAGACAGGGCCTTGCTCATCTTCGTGAGGGCAGCATTGTTCACTTTATTCCCTTTGAGGCTTGTGTTTGCAAATTCAGCGGGAACTTGTATCGTTTGTGCAGCGTGAAGAGGAGGTGGCGCAAATTCCCTCGGTCGGGATGCCTCGGGTTCTCGGTGTTGATCGAGACGGTGCTTGGACAATGCACCCGAGCTGAAGTGAGTACCCTTGACTATTCGTTCGGGCGCGTTGGATTCCGCTGGTGTCCACTTCAAGAACTTCCTCCTTGAGGGTGAGGAGCACGATCGGGCGCCGGTCCTTCCGTTGCCTCTTGGTTGGCTGCCATCTGTGCGGGCGCCGCCATCATCGATGGTGGCATCCTCGGCGGCACCATCGGTGGTGGCATCGGTGTAGTCATCCTCGGCGGCACCATCGGTGGTCTCGGGATCGGTGGGGAAGGCGGCGGCCTCATACAAGTGAGGTTGTTCCTCCATCTCTGGGACAGCTCCTGTAATGCCTTGCCGCCCAACCCCGGCCTCATCGTTGTGGGCCATGTTTCTCTCTAAATAGAAACAAAGTTTGGTCAAAAAGTTGGTTATTGTCAAGGAACAAGATCTCTAAGTTGACCAAATAACCTAATTCTCGAGGAATGTTGCCAAAAAGTTGGTTATTGTCAAGGAACAATTGAGAGATGTTTGTGATATTGCCTAGGTGTTTTGGGATAGAACCTGTTAGTGTGTTGTTGCTAAGGTCCAAGTCCACGTTCTCTGGGTAACCTAGTTCTTGAGGGGTGTGTCTAGAAAGTTCACTCTTCTTTTTAGAAGACAAGCGTCTAAAATGGTATTGCCTTTCCTTAATTTGTACTATTTTTTCATTGTGTTGAATACTTATGTGGGTGAGTGTATCTGTAATTACTTTTTACTACACCGCAGGGTGTTCAAACACATGGCAAGCAAGGGTGTCTGAGTGTGAAGCAAATTAATTTTTATTTCGATTGAGAATCGGGCACCTTCTAGGTCAAGAAAATTGGGCATGACCTTTGCTAATTTTCTTGACCTAGGAGTGCCCCATTTCTCAACCGAAACGGAAATTAATCAACGTTTCAGAGAAAGGGTCATTTAGAAGATCACAAGTAGCAGACATCACTTGACAAAATCACAACTAGCAGAAGATCACAAGTAGTACAAAGAACAACATCATCACAAGTAGTACAGCAGCAGCAGCAACATCATCATCATCACAAGTAATACACTTAGCTACCAGTTCGTAAATACAGCTAAGATAAGATCATCACCACATTTTAGAAACATAGCTCATCATTTTCATTCTTGCAGATAAGATCATCACCACATTTCGTAAATACAGCTTCATAGGTTGTTCTCCGTATGCAAGCGATAGACCATATATATGTGACATTTTCATCTCTCATTAGCGCTAAGATCTAACGTCTATTTTTGCTCATGCTGATTAGTCACTTCAAAATAGGTTGCTTAGTAGTACGAAACAACACACACCAAGCTCCATCAAAAACAGAATAAAAAAATGGCCATGTCATGCTTGGCAATAGCACAAGTGACATGAAAATTCAGGAGTAGGAGATCACAAAAGTACAGTCCACAGGTTACTCCAAGTTTTTGAATTTTCAGTAAATTTTCTGTAAGAAAAGAACTAAAAGAAAAGAAATCCTAGGGTTAAAAAATCTGGAGCAAGTCCTAGCAGAACCACAAAATGTTCATCTACTCAAATTAATGTCCAAACAGTGTCATATCTGAAATTAACCTGTCATGTTCACTGCTCAAACATGAAGTACCAGCAACCTTCAACAAGAAGTACTCAAACTGTCAACATGAAGTACAAGCAACCTGCTATGTTAGGAGTACAAGAAGGATCCTGCTGCTCCAAATAGCACTGGGAAACAGACATACTCCAATAGTTGATTGCGTGGTGGTGTTTAGGGATGGAATGCACAAAAATTGCAGGTGGCTCGGCCTACCAGAACCATTGAAACATAGTGAAACCCACCCTGACATCGGTCAGTTCCGTGCACAGCACAGACACGTACGCACGCTGCTATGCTAGTGTCCTAGCGCCAACGAGGACACCAAGCAGATAAAATCACCAATGGTTGTCGCAGTTTAGTTTGATTGCTAGTTGGCAGTGCTTTTGCATTATACTATATTCCTAACATTTCAGAATACATTGCATGTTAGTTTCTGTTCAAAAACCAAACCTTGTAAATTTGGACCAGGTTGAACCTTGTTCACTTATCTAATTACTAATGGTTTTCGCCAACGAGTTCCAGGCAATTTGATCGGGCTGAGTAATTACATGGGGGCAGCTAAGGAACCAACCTAATCAGCTAGAATAATGGCTAGACAAATTAAGCAATCGCACAGTTGGGCATGCATTCCATCCCTAAACAGCACAGGCAGAGAAAGAGCAGGGCAGAAGAGAGGGGGATGGGATTATACCAGATGTACAGGCAGAGCTGCTTGTGCCACGGCCAGCAAATCAAAGGTTGGTGGCGTCTGACGCGTGCACCTGCGTGAGCAAAGGAAGCCAAAGCGCATGAGAAAATCAAAGGGAAGGGAATGGAAGGGAAGGGAAGGGAAGAGAAGAGCAAATCGAGGATTACCTTGACGAGCAGCGGTGTCCCGAGCGAGAAGAAGCGCTGGTGTCTCCCCGCGGCCGGCGACCGATGTGCAGAGGTGGTTGTTCGGGACGGCAAGGACGTGCGCGAGGCTTCTGGCTCTGGGGAGAGGAGAGGGCGAGAGAGGGAGAGGGCGAGGGCGAGGGAAGGCGGGAGAGGGCAAGGAGAGGGAAGGCGAGGCAAGGGCGAGGGAGGAGAGGGCGAGGGCGAGGAGAGGGTGGAGAGGCAGGGCGGGCGGTGGAGGGGCGGGCAAGTGACGCGCCGGGTTAGGTTTGGGCGGACGGCGCGGGCTCGAGGGGGAGGAAGGGGAGAGGGAGGCGGCGGGGGCGCGTGGGCGGCTGCGGCGCAGTGGGTCAGGCAGCGGCGGCGGCGGTGGATCGAGGGAGAGGGAACTGGCGAGGGGGAGAGGGAAGGGGGGATCGGGCGAAGGGGGAGAGGGAAGGGGATCGGGCACAATACTAATGGCGCACCACCCCTCGGTGCGCCATAAGTACATCCATACTAATGGCGCACCTCACCGTGGTGCGCCATTAGTATTTTTTTTATTTCAACTCGAGCCAACAGGTTATGTACCACCGTAACTGATCCACATCAAGTCCCTCTACTAGCTCGACCGGTCGTGAGCCAGTTCTCACACCAGAGGTCTGGGTTTGACTCCTGTGCTCCACAATTTTTTTAGCATTTAAAAAGCTGTTTGATACTTATTTGTGTTTAAATATGTTCAAACTTGTTTAAATCATAACAGATAATATTTTTTATAAGACAGTAATATTTTTTTAAAAATATCATCAAACAAGAATGCCGGTGGAGCGGGGAGGTCTTGTGAGGTCTTGGGGCTCGGTGGCGGTTGAGTAGGGGAATCGAGGTGCGGGGGTTTGTGGCGGCGGTGGATCTGGGGGTGCTCGCGGCGAGGGGACGGATCTGGCGAGGTGGGATAGCGATCGAGATGGAGGGGGATTGAGATCGAGTGTCCATGAAATTTAAAAATATTCATGATAGTTCAAAAAGTACCCATGAAATACAATCGAGAAATGAAGGCTACGATTTAAATACAATCGATCTTAGCTAGCTATCTGTTCACAATCTTCTTGCCCTTCTTTTTCACAAATGGAGTTCTTCTATGGAACGGATGTCCTTTAGGTAGCGTGGTCCTGCTTCTTCTTGTGGTGTATGCTGCTACTTCATCATCGTCGTCATGTTCGATCCTCGGTCGCCCGACTTGTCAAGTCTTGCTCATAGGCTACTCCATCCATTCCGATGATCTTCCTTTTGCCTCTCCTCACGACAACACTGTTGGGCTTTGGCGGGTCGGTAATGAAGAAGCATTGGTCCACTTGGGAAGCCAGTACCCATGGCTCATTTTTCGCGGTGACGTTTGCGCCATGATCTTGGATTTGGCCGGGTATAACCATGGTGGTGAAATACCGGTCTTCTTTTATGACGTTCTTGGCCCATCGACACGGAACATCGGGACCTTCTCTCGGCAGAGCTTAGCTCCCAGATCTCCTCGATCCTTCCGTAGTATCTGTCCTTGTCGTTACGGTGTAGGATTCCATCGTTACCCGGAGTTACGATAACCATCGCTCTTCATGTCCTTGGCCTCGGTGTAGAATGTGTAGCCGTTGATATCGACGCCTCATAGGTCATCGAGTTGTGCTCGCGCTACGTGACAAGGCGAATATGAGTTGTTCTTCCGCGGAAGAATCCTCATGTAAAGGGTACGACGAAGCTTCGCTTGAACCAACGCGTGAAACATGAGTTGTGCTCTTTGAGTATATCTTCGTCCCGTCCTCTGTTGGCCTCGGTCATTGTAACGTCTTTTTAATAAAGGTTTTGTGCTCTACCACCCAAGGATCGACCACGTCTATGTGTTGTAGCGCGACTAGGTTTGCTCTTTCAAAGTCGGCGAGTCGACCCTCGAAGTCGACATGCATTTCGCGGCGACCCTCACGGTGACCCCATCCGGCGAGCCTGCCGAGGTGCTGCTGACAGGCGAGCATCGGGTTCTCGATGCCTAGATAATTCGTGCGAGAGGAGATGCACTCTTGATCGAAAGCCCTCGCTATGCTTCCTTCGGACGTGACATGTTGCGAACGTATCCTTTGATGACACCATTCATCCTTTCGAACGGCATCATCTTTGTGCAGGAACGTCGCCCGAGTTGGATGATATCCTCCACTATATGGACCAGCAGATGCACCATAACGTCAAGAATGCGGGCGGAAGTACATCTCAAGCTCGCATAGTATCACCACGATCTCTTCTCGTAGCCTTCGAGTTGCCTCACACCAATCGACTTAGAGATGACGTCAAGAAGTTGCATAGGCCAAATAGCGTTTCACGGACGTGCGCGTCCATGATCCCATGGATTGCAACGGAAGTATCTGCGTCATCAAGACGTGCGGTCGTGAGACTTCATCTGCTGAACTTCGCTTCATTTGGGTCTAGGTATCGCTTATCTTCCCAGCAGAATCAGAAGGAAGTTTTACTCCTAGGAGGCAGGTGAAAACTGCTCGATCTCCTCGACTTAGAGTGAAGCACGCGGAGGGTAGTCATTTCGGTCTTCTTGGCCTTTTGCCTTTTGCGACGACTTTTCGTGTCTGCTTCGCCTCATCATCATCATCATCATCATCATCATCATCATCATCATCATCATCATCATCATCATCATATATAGCGTGAAGCTCCTGCCGATGCCCATTGATTCCAAGTCCGCCCTTGCTTTCGCCCATCTTTGGTCCTCTCGGCATGTTGAGCAGGTACCAAGCGGACTCTCGCACACATTCTTCGTGATATGCATGACATCAAGGCTGTGAGGCACACGGTGGATCTTCCAAGACGGCAAGTCCCGAAAACAGACCTTGTTTTCCATACCTTCAGCAATGCTCTGGCGCTTTCGCTTCTTTCGGCTCTGGCGCCTTTTGCTTCTTTCGGCGGTGGGCAGACTTTCCAATTTTTCAACAGCTTGTCTATTTCCTCGCCGCTCCTCGTACACGGGCGTTTTTGGGGTTCGGTTTCACCATCGAACAGATCCTTGCGTTTCCTCCACGGGTCATCGTCGCGAAGCCACCTTCGATGTCCCATGAACATGGTTTTCGAAGACCCGGGATCTCTATCTAGCTGGCGATACGTTGTGTCATCCATGCACCTTATGCATCCAGAAAATCCGTGGACTACCTGCCCCGCAAGATATCCGTAACCGAGATAGTCGTGGACCGTCGTGAGCAGTGAGGCTCTCATAGGGAAATATTCTTTCTCTGTGGCGTCCCACGTATTGGCTGGCGTTTTCCACAGCGTGTCAAGCTCCTCTTTCGGCAGCCCCGGATCTGATTGATATCGTTCCTGGTTGTTTCGCCCTTCAATTAGCATACTCATGTGAATGTACTTCCTCTTCATGCACAACCGGGGGAAGGTTGTACATCCACACAAACACGGCCAGGTGCTATGTGTGCTTCTCTGGCTGCCAAACGGATTGACTCCATCGGTGCTCGTGCTCAAAGACGATGTTCCTTGGATCGTTCCCAAATTCAGGTATTGAAGTTCAACGCTACATCGCTCGCATCCTTAGGGTGACTCAGCATCTTGTCTTTTTTATCTATCTCCGGATCATTTGTGTCATCTTCTCGCTTCTTCTCCTCCCTATCCGCGTGCCAACGTAGGAGCTTTGCTACCTTAGGGTCCGCGAAATACCGCTGCAGATGAGGAGTGATCGGAAAGTACCACACCACTTTTCGAGGAGCTTTCTTCCTCTTCTTGTATCGAGTGACACCGCACACCGGACATATGGTAGACTCCGCGTGCTCGTCCCGATAAATGATGCAATTGTTCATGCACACATGGTATTTCATGTGCGGTAAATCCAGAGGACACACGATTTTCTTCGCCTCCTCCAAACTGGTCGAGCACTTGTTCCCCTTGGGAAGACGTTCGTGCCAGAATGACATGTTCTCGTCGAAGCATGCGTCGGTCATTTTGTGTTTTACCTTCATCTCCGAGCCATGAGCGTTACTTTCAAAGCGGGTATCCTCGGGCTGCATCCTTCATACAATGGAGTAACCGTCTAACTCAAGTTGATCCATCTTGGCTTTCTCTCGGGCGGCAGCTCTTGCGTTATCCGTGCGCTTGAGAAGCAGCTCTTGAATATGAGGGTCCTGCACCCAGCCCATCGATGGTCCAGCGTAAATGCGCTCCGCCGCAACATCATCATGTCCTGCATCTTCTACATGATGATCGTGTACAAGATCACCGTCGTGATCATCTCCTAGGGATTCTTCAGATTTCGCCCGCCCGAGCCGCGGTGGTTGTCTTTGTGCCCTTGCTCATTTCTTGCCCGCCCCCATGGACGACTTCAGTAGTCATCTTCATCAGCTTGCCACCGATAGCCATCCATGAAACCACGCAAGAGCAGGTGGTCCCGCACCTGCCCGAATCCGGTCCGCAATAAGGCTATTCAGCTTGCATCTTCGACACGGACATCTTATCTCCGTCTCGCTCTTTTGAAGCATCTCGACCGTCGCGGACCTCAAAAACCTATTCACGATGCCTTCGGTCATCGTGCGGACCATGGTCGTCATGGGTAGAGCAAAACGATATTTTAGAACCAAGAAAAATTTGGCATGACTTTCCTAAAAATAGGACCAAAAGAATGCTTAATGCCAAAATTCTCGCTTAAACGGAAATGAATCAACATTCCGCAAAATATTGGCAACTATCGCATTTCAAATACGGTACACCTCCAAACACAAACACATATGCAACACCACAAACATATGCAACACCACCTAACATACATAGATCTAGCTAGGCCATAAAAAGTGCATGTGCACATTGTTGTAGGGAGAACAACATAAATATAGCTTCCCCCCTTACTTACCTAGCAAAACAAGGTAACTTAACCACTTAATTTGAATGAATCTATGGTGGAAATGAGGTGAAAAAGAGGAGGCACCCGAGACAAGGAGGAGGCGGTGGAGAGAATGAAGTGGGGAGAAAGTGAGTGGGAGGAGAGGCTGTCCAAAATATCTTGTTGCTGCCCACTTACTAATGGCGCACCAGCAACAAATGCGCCATTAGTAATCCAGGTTACTAATGGCGCACCCCCTGGTGGTGCGCCATTAGTAGTTTTGCAAAAAAAACATACTAATGGCGCACTCTGCCACGGTGCGCCATTAATAGTTTAAACTAGTAATGGCGCACGCGCTGTGAGTGCGCCATTAGTACTTTTGCAAAAAAAAGGAATAAAAAATAATAAAAAATAACATTAGTGGCGACTTTACGGCTGGTGCGCCATTACTAGTTACAACTAGTAATGGCGCACTACCGTGGATGCGCCATTAGTATGTTTGGACAAAGCACTAGTTCAAAAACAAAAATTGGTACTAATGGCGCACCGTGGGCCGGGTGCGCCATTAGTAGTTTCAACACTAATGGCGCATCAGAAGGTGGTGCGCCATTAGTATATACTAATGGCGCACCACTTGTCTGGTGCGCCATTAGTGTCAATACCATCTATAGCCCTTTTTCTAGTAGTGGGAGGAGCTTTCTATTCAACCAATCTCATCAATAAGGAGCTCAAAGAAGAAGGTTGAACCCACACATAATGTGAAGAAAAAAATAGAAAAAAATGGAGAAGTAAAGGTAAAAAGGTATCTCTCCCAAATGATGTTGCTCCTACTACTCATTGTGATGATGATAATTGCAATACTATTGGTGCTATCCATACTATTAATGATGAGAGTGATTATGCTTATGATATGAAAAGGCCCAAGCTTGGGGATGCTATGTTTGATGAGGATTGCATGTTTGAGAATATATTTGCTGAAATTAATGTTTGTCCCAAGCTTGGGGATGCCACGTTTAATGAAGATGATATTTTTAGCCTCCCAAGTTTTGATATGCAAAGTTGTTAAGATGATAGCATGCCTCTTACCTATGATGATTATATTGATGAAAGTGGGTTTGGAAGAGTGTCAACTTTAGGAAATAATGATCCCACTATTTTGGAGGATGTTGAATCTTATTGTGATAAATATGAAAAGTGGATTTGGAGAGGTCATGACTTTATTTAGTGATGATTCCACTATCTTGGAAGAGGTTTCAATCGATAATGATGAGAACAAAGTTTCTACTTATGATGATTATTGTGATGAAACTTATGCTATAAAAGTAGTGATGATTATATCTATAAAACTTTTCATGATTATGATTACCCTTTTCCTGAACATTACTCTTTTAATGTGGAAACAACTTTTAGTATTCGAGTCTCTTATGATACTCCCACTATTCCGAATGAGAAGAATTTTGCTTATGTGGAGAGTAGTAAATTTTCTATGCAAGTAGATCATGAAAAGAATGCTTTAGGTGCTGGTTATATTGTTGAATTCATTCATGAAGAAAATTATTATGAGGGAGGAAAATATGCTTGTAGGAATTGCAATAATATCAAGTTTTCTCTCAATGTGTTGAAAATCTTGAAGCTATGCTTGTTTTGCCTTCCTATGCTAGTTGATTATTGTTCCCATAAGTTGTTTACTCATAAAATCCCTATACATAGGAAGTGGTTATACTTAAATGTGCTAGTCATATGCTTCATGATGCTTCCATTATGTTTCAATTCTTATCTTTCATGTGAGCATCATTGTCATCATCATGCCTAGCTAGAAAGGCATTAAAGAAAAGCGCTTGTTGGGAGACAACCCAATATTTACCCTCACTTTTTGTGTGTGTTCAAATGATTATGCTACTGTAGTAATCATGTTTTATAGCTTTTGTTTCAATAAAGTGCCAAGTAAGACCTTTAGGATAGCTTACGGTGATAGTTGTGTTGATCCTGCTGAAAATCAGAAACTTTTGCACCCAGTAAATTAGTTTTGATAATTCACAGAAACGCTATTTTGATCTGATTATTTTTTCTCTGGATTGGTACACACATTTCGTAGGACTTCCTAATTTGGTAGGATTTGTGGAGTTCCAGAAGTATACGTTTGATACAGATTACTACAGACTGTTCTGTTTTTGACAGATTCTGTTTTCTATGTGTTGTTTGCTTATTTTGATGAATCTATGAGTAGTATAGGAGGGTATGAACCATAGATAAGTTGGAATACATTAGATATTACACCAGTATGAATTTAGAATGAGTTCACAACAGTACCTAAGTGGTGGTTTTACTTTCTTATACTAACGGAGCTTACGAGTTTTCTGTTAAGTTTTGTGTTGTGAAGTTTTCAAGTTTTGGGTAAAGATTCGATGGACTATGGAATAAGGAGTGGCAAGAGCCTAAGCTTGGGGATGCCCAAGGCACCCCAAGGTAATATTCAAGGACAACCAAGAGCCTAAGCTTGGGGATGCCCCGTATGGCATCCCCTCTGTCGTCTTCGTTCATCGGTAACTTTACTTGGAGCTATATTTTTATTCACCACATGATATGTGTTTTGCTTGGAGCGTCATGTTGTTTTATTTTGTTTTGCTTGCTGTTTGAATAAAATACCAAGATCTTAAATTCTTAAATGAGAGAGAGTCTTCACATAGTTACATAATTATTTAACTACTCATTGATCTTCACTTATATCTTTTAGGAGTAGTTTGTCATTTACTCGTGTGCTTCACTTATATCCTATGAGTAAATGGTTGAATGAGTTGAATGTCATAAATCTGAAATTGTATATGTTTCATATGCTTACCCCGTTGGGAGTAATGACTTCACATCTAAGAAGTCGAGGCAGTAAATTTATTGAAGGTTAGCAAGCATTGTATTGGCCACTTGAACAATTCATGAAAGAATATTGAAGGAAGAGAGATTTCACATATAAATATACTATCTTGGACATCTTCTATGATTGTGAGCCTCATTAATTATTTTCAAACTTGAGCAAATTAGTTGAAGTTGAACAAGGAAGACAACGTAATGAGTTATGCTTGGGTGTATTTGTATAGAAGTTATATTGTTATAGATCCTCCAACATGTGGTGCTTGCTATTTAGAATCCTTTGCTAGCCAAAATATCTGTACTAAGCGGGAATACTGCTTGTGCATCCAAATCCCTTGAACCAAGTTTCTTCCATGAGTGTCCACCATACCTACCTATATGCGGTATTTACCTGCCGTTCCAAGTAAATTTGCATGTGCCAAACTCTAAACCTTCAAATAATAATCTGTTTTGTATGCCCGAATCGCTCATGTAGCGACTAGGGGCTGTCAGTATCTTCCATGCTAGGTGGGTTATTCTCAAGATGAGTGGACTCCACTCATCATTCACGAGAAAAATGGCTGGTAACTGGGATGCCCAGTCCCATGATCAGAAGATCAAAATCAAATCAAAAATAATTGCAAACAAAACTCCCCCAGGATTGATGTTAGTTGGAGGCACTCGTTGTTTCGGGAAAGCCATGGATTGATGATTGTTGGTGGAGGGGGAGTAAAAAATTTACCATTCTGTTTGGGAACCACCTATAATGTATGTAGTATGGAAGATATTGGGAACTCTTGGTTGTTATGTTGACAACGAAAGCATACCTCTCAAAATTATCTTCATCTCTATTTCAAAATCGATCTCTGGCACCTCTGCAAATCCGTGCTTCCCTCTGCGAAGGGCCTATCTTTTACTTTTATCCAAGAGTCAGTAGTATTCCTTCTCATTCCTACCTACTCTTTAGTTGGCAAGCATCGTGTGTTGGGGAAATATCTAAGCATATATGGTCATGCAAATATATTTGATCATGAATTATTATTGTTGACAATTATCTATATGATAAATGAGTTGGGAGGCGAAACACTAAGACCCTATCTTTCTCTGTGTTCGATGGATGCTATTTGTTCTAAAATTATGCTTTGAGTGGTAGCAATCATGGAAGACTATATTATAGTTGAGTATGTGGAGTTTGCTAAATCAAAGCTCTGACATAGACCCTTCCAGAAAATAAGATGAATTGTAATTGTTTGATGACTAAGAATGAAGATTGCTAGTTTTTAAGAAAGTTTATGGTCTATGCTTTAACATGTGAATAGCTTGTTACTTGATCTTGAGAAGTTTTATGAGATGAACTACTGTTATGACATATAATCATGCTAGAAAAGGTGATTGAAATTATCATTGATCAAACTTGTGCACCTGCTAGCATTCACACTTCATAAATTCTTTCTTTTATCATTTACCTACTCGAGGACGAGCAGGAATTAAGCTTGGGGATGCTGATACGTCTCGAATGTATCTATAATTTATGAAGCATTCATGCTATTATATTATCTGTTTTGGATGTTTTTGGGCTTTACTAAGCACTTTTATATTATTTTTGGGACTAACGTATTAACCGGAGGCCCAGCCCATATTGTTGTTTTCTTGCCTATTTCAGTGTTTCGGAGAAAAGGAATATCAAATGGAGTCCAAACGGAATGAAACCTTTGGGAAAGTTATTTTTGGAACGGAAGCAATCCAGGGGACTTGGAGTGCATATAAGGGAAGCTTCGAGGTGGCCACGAGGCAGGGAGGCGCGCCCACCTCCCCTGGGCCCGCCCCCACCCTCGTGGGCCCCTAGTGACTCCCCTGACCGACTTCTTTCGCCTATATATCTCCATATACCCTAAAACCCTCGGGGAACACAATAGATCGGGAGTTCCGCCGCCGCAAGCATCTGTAGCCACCAAAAACCTCTCGGGAGCCTGTTCCGGCACCCTGCCGGAGGGGGGATCCCTCACCGGTGGCCATCTTCATCATCTCGGTGCTCTCCATGATGAGGAGGGAGTAGTTCACTGCTAACTCTTGAGCACTGCGTTGGATTTCCCCGAAGAGGAGAGGATGATGCAGCAAAGTAGCGTAAGTATTTCCCTCAGTTTTTGAGAACCAAGGTATCAATCCAGTAGGAGACCACGCACAAGTCCCTCGTACCTACACAAAACGGTAGCTACTCGCAACCAACGCGATTAGGGGTTGTCAATCCCTTCACGATCACTTACGAGAGTGAGATCTGATAGATATGATAAATAATATTTTTGGTATTTTTGATATATGGGTGCAAAGTAAAAAGTAAAAGGCAAAGTAAAAACAAAGCAAGTAATAAAGCGATAGAGATTGATATGATGAGAATAGACCCGGGGGCCATAGGTTTCACTAGTGGCTTCTCTCAAGAGCATAGATATTCTACGGTGGGTGAACAAATTATGTTGAGCAATTGATGAATCGAGCATAGTTATGAGCATATCTAGGCAATGATCATGTATATAGGCATCACGTCCAAGACAAGTAGATCAAAACAATTACGATCTACTACTATTACTCCACTCATCGACCGCTATCCAAAGATGCATCTAGAGTATTAAGTTAAAAACGAGTAACGCCTTAAGCAAGATGACATGATGTAGAGGATAAATTCATGCAAGATGATAAAAACCCATCTTGTCATCCTTGATGGCAACAATACAATACATGCCTTGCAACCCTTTCATCCTTCGGGTAAGGACACCGCAAGATTGAACCCAAAGCTAAGCACTTCGCCATTGCAAGAACTACCAATCTAGTTGGCCAAACCAAAAGGATAATTCAAGAGACTTGCAAAGATAACTCAATCATACATAAAAGAATTCAGAGAAGAATCAAATATTTTCCATAGATAATATTGGATCATAAACCCACAATTCATCGGCCTCAACAAATGCAGACCAGAAAAAGAAGATTACATCGAATAGATCACCACAAGAGAGGGGAGAACATTGTATTGAGATCCAAAAGAGAGAAGAAGCCATCTAGCTACTAGCTATGGACCCAAGGTCTCAAGTAAACTACTCACACTTCATCGGAGGGGCTATGGTGTTGATGTAGAAGCCCTCCATGGTGGATGCCCCCTCCGCCAAGCTCGAATAGGCCCCAAGATGGGATCTCGTGGATCTGTAAGGTTGCATGGTGGAATTAGGTTTTGGCTCCTCTTCCGATCGCTCGGGATACGAGGTATATATAGGAGGAAGGAGTGCGTCGGTGGAGCAGCAGGGGCCCACGAGGTAGGGGCGCCCACCTCGTGACCGCCTCGGCACTTCTTGGAGTAGGGTCCAAGTCTCCTGGATCACGTTCGCTGAGAAAATCACGTTCCCAAAGGTTTCATTCCATTTGGACTCTGTTTGATATTCCGTTTCTTCGAAACACTGAAATAGGCAAAAAACAACAATTCTGGGTTGGGCCTCCGGTTAATAGGTCCGGCCGCCCTCGCAACGTGCAGGTGTGCAACGGGCGATGGGCCCAGACCCCTGCGCCATAGGAGTTAGACCGGCGTGCCGACCTCTCTGTTAGGCCTAGGTGGGGCTGCGACGTGTTGATCTTCCGTGGCCGGGCATGACCCAGGAAAGTGTGTCCGGCCAAATGGGATCGAGCGTGTTGGGTTATGTGGTGCACCCCTGCAGGGAAGTTTATCTATTCGAATAGCCGTGTCCCTCGGTAAAAGGACGACCCAGAGTTGTTCCTTGACCTTATGACAACTAGAACCGGATACTTAATAAAACACACCCAGACAAGTTCCACAGGCAACCCGGTGATCGCTTTTCCACAGGGCGATGAGGGGAGGATCGCTGGGTAGGATTATGCTATGCTTGGCTACTTGGAGGACTTCAATCTACTCTCTTCTACATGCTGCAAGACGGAGACTGCCAGAAGCGTAGTCTTTGATAGGACTCGCTATCCCCCTCTTATTCGGCATTCTCGCAGATTCGGTCCATCGATATGGCCTCCTTACACATATACCCATGCATATGTAGTGTAGCTCCTTGCTTGCGAGTACTTTGGGTGAGTACTCACAGTTGCTTTGCTCCCTCTTTTCCCCAGTTTTCCTCTTCTTCTTGGATGCCGCAACCAGACGTTGGAACCCAGAGCCAGACGCCACCGTCGGCGGCGACTACTAGATGGAGGTGCCTACTACTACGTGCGAGCTCTCGACGATGACAGGAGTAGTTAGGAGGATCCTGTGAGGAGGCTGCGCCTCTTTCGTCAGATATCGCTTTGCGCTAGCCATCTTATGGCAACTTGTTTAACTTATGTCTGTACTCAGATATTGTTGCTTCCGCTGACTCGTCTATGATCGAGCACTTGTATTCGAGTCCTCGAGGCCCCTGGCTTGTAATATGATGCTTGTATGGCTTATTTATGTTTTAGAGTTGTGTTGTGATAACTTCCCATGAGTCCCTGATCTTGATCGTACACGTTTGCGTGCATGATTAGTGTACGATTGAATCGGGGGCGTCACAAGGTTAGTCCCAAAAATAATATAAAAGTGGTAAATAAAGCCCAATATAGTCCAAAACAGTAGATAAAGTGTTGGGGAACGTAGTAATTTCAAAAAATTTCCTACGCACACGCAAGATCATGGTGATGATATAGCAACGAGAGGGGAGAGTGTTGTCTACGTACATTCGTAGACCGAAGCGGAAGCGTTGACGCAACATAGAGGAAGTAGTCGTACGTCCTCCCGGTCCAACCGATCCAAGCACCGTTACTCCGGCACCTCCGAGTTCTTGACACACGTACAGCTCGATGACGCACCCGATCTCCGATCCAAGAGAGGCACAGGGGAGTTCCACAAGACGACGGCGTGGTGACGATCTTGATGTTCTCCTATCGCAGGCTTCGCCTAAGCACCGCTACAATATGACCGAGGTGTAATATCGTGGAGGGGAGCACCGCACACGGCTAAGGAACGATCTCAATGATCAACTTGTGTGTCTAGGGTGCCCCCTACCCCCGTATATAAAGGAGGGAGGGAGGAGGTAGCCGGCCCAGGGGGGGCGCCATAGGTGGGGGAAACCTACTCCAAGTAGGTTTCCCCTCCTTTTCCTAATCCAAGATGGAGGGAAGGAAGGAGTAGTAGTAGTAGGAAGGAAGACGGGAAGGAGAGAAGGAAAGGGGGCGGGCCCCTCCCAGTCGGATTGGGCTTGGGGCGCGCCTCCCTTGCTCCTTCTCCTCCTTCCAATAGGGCCCAATAAGGCCCATATACTTACCGGGGTTCGGTAACCTCCTGACTCGGTATATTCCCAAACTCTCCGGAACCTTTCCGGTGTCCAAATATATCCGTCCAATATATCAATCTTTATGTCTCGACCATTTCAAGACTCCTCGACATGTCCGTGATCACATCCGGACTCGAACAACCTTCGTACATCAAAATACATAAACTCATAATATAACCATCATCGAAACCTTAAGCGTGCACGGACCCTACGGTTCGAGAACAATGTAGACATGACTGAAACATGTCTCCGGTCAATAACCAATAGCGGGACCTGGATGCCCATATTGGTTCCTACATATTCTACGAAGATCTTTATCGGTCAAACCGCATAACAACATACTTTGTTCCCTTTGTCATCGGTATGTTACTTGCCCGAGATTTGATCGTCGGTATCCAATACCTAGTTCAATCTCGTTACGGCAAGTCTCTTTACTCGCTCACAATACGTCATCTCATAACTAACTCATTAGTTACATGCTTGCAAGGCTTAGGTGATGAGTATTACCGAGAGGGCCCAGAGATACCTCTCCGACAATCGGAGTGACAAATCCTAATCTCGAATTATGCCAACCCAACATGTACCTTCGGAAACACCTGTAGAGCACCTTTATAATCACCCAGTTACGTTGTGACGTTTGGTAGCACACAAAGTGTTCTTCCGGTAAACGGGAGTTGCACAATCTCATAGTTGTAGGAACTTTGTATAAGTCATGAAGAAAGCAATAGCAGTATACTAAACGATCAAGTGCTAGGCTAACTGAATGGGTCATGTCAATCACATCATTCTCCTAATGATGTGATCCCATTAATCAAATGACAACACATGTCTATGGTCAGGAAACATAACCATCTTTGATTAATGAGCTAGTCAAGTAGAGGCATACTAGTGACACTATGTTTGTCTATGTATTCACACATGTATTATGTTTCCGGTTAATACAATTCTAGCATGAATAATAAACATTTATCTTGAAATAAGGAAATAAATAATAACTTTATTATTGCCTCTAGGGCATATTTCCTTCAGTCTCCCACTTGCACTAGAGTCAATAATCTAGATTACATAGTAATGATTCTAACACCCATGGAGTGTTGGTGCTGATCATGTTTTGCTCGTGAGAGAGGCTTAGTCAACGGTCGCAACATTCAGATCCGTATGTATCTTGCAAATCTCTATGTCTCCCACTTGGACTTGGTCCCGAATGGAATTGAAGCGTCTCTTGATGTGCTTGGTCCTCTTGTGAAATCTGGATTCCTTTGCTAAAGCAATTGCACCAGTATTGTCACAGAAGATCTTCATTGGTCCCGATGCACTAGGTATTACACCTAGATCGGAAATGAACTCCTTCATCTAGACTCCTTCATTTGCTGCTTCAGAAGCAGCTATGTACTCTGCTTCACATGTAGATCCTGCCATGACGCTTTGTTTAGAACTGCACCAACTTACAGCTCCACCGTTTAATAAAAACACGTATCCAGTTTGCGATTTAGAATCGTCCGGATCAGTGTCAAAGCTTGCATCGACGTAACCATTTACGACTAGCTCTTTGTCACCTCCATATCGAGAAACATATCCTTAGTCCTTTTCGTATTTCAGATGTTCTTGACCGCTGTCGATGATCCACTCTGGATTACTTTGGTACCTTCTGCTAAGCTTATTGCTAGGCATACGTCGGTCTGGTACACAGCATTGCATACATGATAGAGCCTATGGCTGAAGCATAGGAACATTTTCATTTCTCTCTATCTTCTGCTGTGGTCGGGCATTGAGTTCGACTCAACTTCACACCTTGTAGCACAGGCAAGAAACCTTTCTTTGCTCGATCCATATTGAACTTTTTCAATATTTTGTCAAGGTATGTGCTTTGTGAAAGTCCTATTAAGCGTCTTGATCTATCTCTATAGATCTTGATGCCTAATATGTAAGCATCTTCACCGAGGTCTTTCATCGAAAAACTTTTATTCAAGTATCCCTTTATGCTATCCAGAAATTCTATATCATTTCCAATTAATAATATGTCATCAACATATAAAACTAGAAATGCTACAGAGCTCCCACTCACTTTCTTGTAAATACAGGCTTCTCCAAAAGTCTATATAAAACCATATGCCTTGATCACACTATCAAAGCGTTTATTCCAACTCCGAGATGCTTGCACCAGTCAATAAATGGAACGCTAGAGCTTGCACACTTTGTCAGCACCTTTTGGATCAACAAAACCTTATGGCTGCATAATATACAACTCTTCTTCTAGAAATCCATTCAAGAATGCAGTCTTGACATCCATTTGCCAAATTTCATAATCATGAAATGCAGCAATAGCCAACATGATTCGGACAGACTTAAGCATCGCTACGGGTGAGAAAGTCTCATCGTAGTCAACCCCTTGAACTTGTCGAAAACCTTTTGCAACAAGTCGAGCTTTATAGACAGTAATATTACCATCAGTGTCAGTCTTCTTCTTAAAGATCCATTTATTCTCAATTGCTTGCCGATCATCGGGCAAGTCAACCAAAGTCCATACTTTGTTTTCATACATGGATCCTATCTCAGATTTCATGGCTTCTAGCCATTTTGCGGAATCTGGGCTCATCATCGCTTCCTCATAGTTCGTAGGTTCATCATGGTCAAGTAACATGACTTCCGAATAGGATTACCGTACCACTCAGTGCGGATCTTACTCTGGTAGACCTACGGGGTTTAGTAGAAACTTGATCTGAAGTTTCATGATTAATATCATTAGCTTCCTCACTAATTGGTGTAGTTGTCACGGGAACCGGTTCTCGTGATGAACTACTTTCCAATAAGGGAGTAGATACAGTTATCTCATCAAGTTCTACTTTCCTCCCACTCACTTCTTTCGAGAGAAACTCCTTCTCTAGAAAGGATCCATTCTTAGCAGCGAATGTCTTGCCTTCGGATCTGTGATAGAAGGTGTACCCAACAGTCTCTTTTGGGTATCCTATGAAGACACATTTCTCCGATTTGGGTTCGAGCTTATCTGGTTGAAGTTTCTTCACATAAGCATCGCAGCCCCAAACTTTAAGAAACGATAACTTTGGTTTCTTGCCAAACCAAAGTTCATAAGGCGTCGTCTCAACGGATTTTGATGGTGCCCTATTTAACGTGAATGCGGCCATCTCTAAAGCATAACCCCAAAATGATAGCGGTAAATCGGTAAGAGACATCATAGATCGCACCATATCAAGTAAAGTACGATTACGACGTTCGGACACACCATTTCGTTGTGGTGTTCCAGGTGGCGTGAGTTGCGAAACTATTCCGCATTGTTTCAAATGTAAACCAAGCTCGTAACTCAAATATTCTCCTCCACGATCAGATTGCAGAAATTTTATTTTCTTGTTACGATGATTCTCCACTTCACTCTGAAATTCTTTGAACTTTTCAAATGTTTCAGACTTGTGCTTCATTAAGTAGATATACCCATATCTGCTTAAATCATCTGTGAAGGTGAGAAAATAACGATATCCGCCACGAGCCTCAACATTAATCGGACCACATACATCTGTATGTATGATTTCCAACAAATCTATTGCTCTCTCCATAGTACCGGAGAACGGTGTTTTAGTCATCTTACCCATGAGGCACGGTTCGCAAGTACCAAGTGATTCATAATCAACTGATTCCAGAAGTCCATCAGTATGGAGTTTCTTCATGCGTTTTACACCGATATGACCCAAACGGCAGTGCCACAAATAATTTGCACTATCATTATCAACTCTGCATCTTTTGGCTTCAACATTATGAATATGTGTATCACTACTATCGAGATTCAATAAAAATAGACCACTCTTCAAGGGTGCATGACCATAAAAGATATTACTCATATAAATAGAACAACCATTATTCTCGATTTAAATGAATAACCGTCTCACATTAAACAAGATCCAGATATAATGTTCATGCTCAACGCAGCACCAAATAACAATTATTCAGGTCTAAAACTAATCCCGATGGTAGATGTAGAGGTAGCGTGCCGACGGCGATCACATCGACTTTGGAACCGCTTTCCCAGCGCATCGTCACCTCGTCCTTGGCGATGCTCGCTTATTCCGTAGTCCTTGTTTGAGTTGCAAATATTAGCAACAGAACCAGTATCAAATACCGGTGCTACTACGAGCTCTAGTTAGGTACACATCAATAACATGTATATCACATATACCTTTGTTTACTTTGCCATCCTTCTTATCCGCCAAATACTTGGGGCAGTTCCGCTTCCGGTGTCGATCGCTTGCGCAGAGAAGCACTCGAGTTTCAGGCTTAGGTCCAGACTTGGGTTTCTTCTCTTGAGCAGCAACTTGCTTGCCGTTCTTTTCAAGTTCCCTTCTTCTTCCCTTTGCCCTTTTCTTGAAACTATTGGTCTTGTTGACCATCAACACTTGATGCTCCTTCTTGATTTCTACCTCCATGCTTTCAAAGATCGCGAAGAGCTCGGGAATAGTCTTGTTCATCCCTTGCATATTATAGTTCATCACGAAGCTCTTGTAGCTTGGTGGCGTGATTGAAGAATTCATCAATGACACTATCATCGTGAAGATTAACTCCCGGTTGAATCAAGTGATTGTTATACCCGCACATTACGAGTATATGTTCACCGACGTAACTATTCTCCTCCATCTTGCAGCTATAGAACTTATTGGAGACTTCATATCTCTCAATCCGGGCATTTGCTTGAAATATTAACTTCAACTCTGGAACATCTCATATGCTCCATGACGTTCAAAACGTCGTTGAAGACCCGGTTCTAAGCCGTAAAGCATGGCACATGAACTATAGAGTAGTCATCAGCTTTGCTCGCCAGACGTTCTTAACGTCGTCGCCAGCATCAGCAGCAGCCTAGCACCCAGCGGTGCTTCTAGGACGTAACTCTTACGTGCAGCAATGAGGATAATCCTCGAGTTACGGACCCAATCCGTGTAATTGCTACCATCATCTTTCAACTTTGCTTTCTCAAGGAAGCATTAAAATTCAACGGAACAACAGCCGAGCCATCTATCTACAAACAAACATAGACAAGCAAGATACTATCGGTACTAAGTTCATGATAAATTTAAGTTCAATTAATCATATTACTTAAGAACTCCCACTTAGCAGACATCTCTCTAGTCATCTAAGTGATCACATGATCCAAATCAACTAAACCATAACCGATCATCACGTGAGATGGAGTAGTTTTCAATGGTGAACATCATTATGTTGATCATATCTACTATATGATTCACGCTCGACCTTTCGGTCTCCGTGTTCGAGGCCATATCTGCATATGCTAGGCTCGTCAAGTTTAACCTGAGTATTCGCTTGTGCAAAACTGGCTTGCACCCGTTGTAGATGGACGTAGAGCTTATCACACCCGATCATCACGTGGTGTCTCGGCACGACGAACTTTGGCAACGGTGCATACTCTGGGAGAACACTTCTTGATAATTTTAGTGAGAGATCATCTTAAAATGCTACCATTAATCAAAGCAAGATAAGATGCATAAAGGATAAACATCACATGCAATCAATATAAGTGATATGATATGGCCATCATCATCTTGTTCTTGTGATCTCCATCTCCGAAGCACCGTCGTGATCACCATCGTCACCGGCGCGACACCTTGATCTCCATCGTAGCATCGTTGTCGTTACGCCATCTATTGCTTCTACGACTATCGCTACCGCTTAGTGATAAAGTAAAGCAATTACAGGCGTTGCATTTCATACAATAAGCGACAACCATATGGCTCCTGCCATTGCCGATAACCGGTTACAAAACATGATCATCTCATACAATAAAATATAGCATCACGTCTTGACCATATCACATCACAACATGCCCTGCAAAAACAAGTTAGACGTCCTCTACTTTGTTGTTGCAAATTTTACGTGGCTACTACGGGCTTAGCAAGAACCGTTCTTACCTACGCATCAAAACCACAACGATAGTTTGTCAAATAGACTCCATTTTAACCTTCACAAGGACCGGGCGTAGCCACACTCGGTTCAACTAAAGTTGGAGAAACTGACACCCGCTAGTCACCTGTGTGCAAAGCACAGCGGTAAAACTAGTCTCGCGTAAGCGTACGCGTAATGTCGGTCCGGGCCGCTTCATCCAACAATACCGCTGAACCAAAGTATGACATGCTGGTAGGCAGTATGACTTATATCGTCCACAACTCATTTGTGTTCTACTCGTGCATATAACGTCAACGCATAAAACCTAGGCTCGGATGCCACTGTTGGGGAACGTAGTAATTTCAAAAAAATTCCTACGCACACGCAAGATCATGGTGATGATATAGCAACGAGAGGGGAGAGTGTTGTCTATGTACCCTCGTAGACCGAAGCGGAAGCGTTGACGCAACGTAGAGGAAGTAGTCGTACGTCCTCCCGGTCCAACCGATCCAAGCACCGTTACTCCGGCACCACCGAGTTCTTGACACACGTACAGCTCGATGACTATCGGGGCGTGTCTCTGTAGCCACGAGCACCTATGGGGCAGGGGGCCCCTTCTAGTCCGGCAAGGGAGCGGAGGGCGTGCGCAGAGCAGATCGAGGTTGAGCGCGGGGAGGCAGGCGATTTTACCAACCGGAGCTCTCCGGAGAGATAAAACTCCTACTGCTGCCTTTGTGTTTGTATTTGTTCTTGCTCAAGAGCGCGAGCGTATAGTGGTGTTGGATCTACGAGCTGCGGAACCTCCGTGTGGAAAAGTTCCGAATCGCCGAACCCCTTCTACGTGCGCATGGGCCTCCCTTTTATAGTCTAAGGGGGCACCCACAGGTGGCAGCGTATGAAGAGGGGGTAAAAGAGTAAAAACGCAGGTTGGTACAACAGTGACCAGCAGTGTCCCTACCTAACTCGACGGCGGGGACAAGGGCATTTAATGCCCGTCCGGTCGCTCAACAAATTGCAAAAGAAACGACCGTTAGGTGCGCCACCGATCGCCACGATGGCCTCCTTGTCAGCTCCGCTTGCCACCTCGCTCCGCATGATGTGCAGCGCCCGCCACGTGCTCTGGGGCGGCCCTGGGTGACACGTCGCTGGATGTCTTTGGAGTGCAGGTGGCAGCCTTGCGCTGACCCTTCTCTTGTTGCGCCGGCAAGCTTGCCGGCCGCCGGGCCTTGCCGGGACGCGCGGGGCGTCGCGACAAGTTCCTCTGGAGTGCCTTGGTCGGGCTCCCCGGCAAGCTCCTCTTGCCGGGGCCTTTGTCTTCTTAGTTGATACTTTGTTCTTGAATGGCAGTAATAGGAAATGACGGAGGGTCTTGGCGGGCGCCCGGCAAGCCTTGCCGCTGGCGCCAGCGATCGCTTGCGTGCACAAGTTCGGGTACTAAGGTACCCCTACTTTAGTACACCGACAGAGCCCCGGGCCTGGGCCATACAGTGCAGCGCTGTTGGGCCAGGCCCAAAAGCAATCTGCAGGCACGCGGCCTGGGTCCACGCAAAATCCACTCCGCTTCCACGCGTCCTCCCCGCAACGGCACGCGTCGATTGCGGCGTCGTGGGGCGTGGGTAGTGTGCGCGATTTTCAAGCGCCCACCCTGTGATCACGGGCAGGTGAGGTCACTTCATCATCGCCTCAGCCGCCTCCCGCCACGCTGCTCCCATGCTGCGATGGGGTCGTGGGCGTGAAGGTGGGAAACCGAGCCGTCACGGGCGGAGGTGGTGGGTCGGCCCGTTCCTCTGCTCTCCCGTGCTCCGATTGGCTGGCCAGGCGGCCGAGCCCCCACCTCGCTCCTTAAAAAGGGGCGAAAGGGGGGGGGGGGCGCAAAAATCCCGCACTTCCTCCTCTTCTCCTTTCTGCAACTTCTGTTTCTCTTCCCCTCACCAGCCATGGAGGAAGGGAACCCTGGTCCTTCATCGGTGGTGGCAAGGGTCGCCACCAGGCAGCGCGCCTCTCCCTATCCTGCGCCAGTGGTGGCGGAGCCAGCCACGAGGGGAAGAGGGAGGGGGCAAGGTCGTGGGCGAGGTCGAGGGCGTGGTCGGAGCGCTCGGGGAAGAGGCGGCCGGGGCGGCGCACCACCCCCGCCTCCGCCGGCAGCTCCTCTCCTCGAGGCGGTCCACACCGGGGACGATCCCTGGGAGTTCTTCGTCAAGCTGCGCCACGCACCTCGTCGTCGCCTCCGTCTTCCGGCTCCGTTTGCGAGCGCGATGGAGCCGGACCCGCCCGAGATGTTGGAATTGCGCATGAGGGGCTGTGGGATCAGCGGCACGCGAGTTAGTGTCGTATCCCCAGCCCTCGGCGTGATGTATTTCGATCGAGGGTGGAAGACGTTCGCCCGTATCCACAGCTTGACGGCGGGGTTCACCCTCCATTTTAAGTTAATGGAGGGCGACCTTCTCGCCGTCAAGGTCTTCGGGGACTCCGGCACCCGGGCGAGATGTTGCGTGGACAGCTCCTCCGATAGTGAAGACTCCCCCTCGAGCGAGAGTGACGAGGAAGAGAGCGACAGCGACGACGAGGACGGCGGTGGATCCAACTAGGCGTCGGTCGTCGCCTCGCGCGCCACCGGCGACCCCATCATCCGGGTCGCCGGCCTTCTGAACTCCCCGGGGTCGTCTCCTTGGGCGGCTGGCGTAGGGAGGCTGCGGAAGAGGAAGAGGGGTGGCGGCAAGGCCGTCAAGTTGGAGTACGAGGGCGTGGTGCCCTCGACAGCGTGCTGACGTCCTGCCGCCCCGTCTTCGAGCTCTGCTTCCGGTGCCTCCGTCTCCGCCAAGCCCCTGGCCGGCCCCCGGGATGTTCTCTTGGTGTCTTCTGGCACCCGTAGCTCACCTAGGCTCCCCTTTTGCCCTTCCCGGCAAACTTCTCTTGCCGGGGCCTCCTTGACCTACCTCCTGAAGAGAGAAACAGGAGAGGGATTACAGGAATCTTATCTTTTTTTAGTTTGTAACCCTTCGGGCCTTAGCTGCATTTAAAACTTGTAATCCTCTCTTTCATGTTTTTCATCCTCTATGGACTTGTACTGAAATGGGATGTTTTTTAATGAAAAGAGGGGAATGCTTGCCGGGTTATATCCTTTACTTGATTCCGTGCCTTGTATGTTTCCACCCTACGCTATGAGGGAACTTGCCGGCGCAAGCACACTTGCTGAGTGCGGAACATCAGCAGCCCGCTGGCGGTGCTGTTTCCGGCAAGAAACCTTGTCGGGTTAGTTGCAGCGCACTTGTACTGTTGAGCGGACTCGAAAACAAATCAAGGGCGCAACTGAACCGCGAGTCGATTCCTCTACGCACAGGTTTTCCATACAAGGCACGCTCGTTCAAGGACGCAGCCTCGCATTCCCCAGTCCATAAGAGGATGCATGATGAGGGATGAAAAACTTATCTGGTATCACAGTCCTCGGCGACTCTGGCTTGCCGGGGGTGAATCTTGGTATCTGCAGCCCCCGGCAACACTGGTTCGCTGAGACCCAGGTGCCGGTGCTCCTTTCTTTGTTCTTGTCGCTGGCGTCGCAGCCCCCGGGGACCCTGGCTTGCCGCGAAGGAATCTTGGTGCTCGCAGCCCCCAGCGGCGCCGGTTTGCCGGGGCTCAGGTGCCAGCGCACCCTTCTTTTCTTTCTTTGTCGCTGTTATTTCAGTCATGAAAACAACTTAGACAGCGCCGCAATAAGTTACTTTTTGTGACGTAACTTCGTGTTGGGCAATGCAATGCTATGATTCACCCTTTGTATGTTTATACTCTACGCTTTTAGGGGACTTGCCGGTGCATACACGCTTGCTGTGTGCGGAACATCAGCAGCCCGCTGGCGGTGTTGCCTCCGGCAAGAAACCTCGTCGGGCTAGTTGCAGTGCGCTTTCATTATTGAGCGGACTCGAAAACAAATCAAGGGTGTAACTTAGCCACGAGTCGGCTCCTCCGCGCACAAGTTTCCCATACAAAGGGCGCCCCATGGCAAGGCTTGCTACGTTACATCCTCTACCCCATTACATCCCTTGTATGTTTTTACCCTACGCTTTTAGGGAACTTGCCGACGCTAACACACTTGCTGAGTGCGGAACATCAGCAGCCATTGGCAGTCTGTCTCCGCAAGAAACCTTGTCGGGCCAGTTGCAGCACACTTTCATTGTTGAGCGGACTCGAAACAAAGCAAGGGCGCAACTTAACCACGAGTGGGTTCCTCCGCGCACGGGTTCTCCATACAAGGCACGAACGTTCAAGGAATATAACATAGAAATTTAAAACTGAAAGTGTTCTGTACTCAAACTTGGGAAACTTAGCTTTTCCGTCTTCTGCGCTTCGGCAGGGCCGCACTTCTCCCTTGATTCCCTCCCTTGTACGTTTTGACCCTCACGCTTTCAGGGAACCCGCCGGAGCAAACACACTTGCTGAGTGCGGAACATCAGCAGCCCGCTGGCGGTGTTGCCTCCGCCAGGAAAAAAACTCGTCGGGCTGGTTGCAGCGCGCTTTCATCGTTGAGCGGACTCGAAACAAAGCAAGGGTGCAACTCAGCCACGATTCGACCCCTTTGCGCACAGGTTTTTCGTACAAGGCTTGGTCCTTCAAGGAATGTGACTCAAAAGTTTGGAGCTGAGTGCTCTCTTTGCTCTACTGGCCGGTGGAGCTTGATGGCGCGTCCTCGACAGCGGTGCAGCACTCCGGAGAGGTGCGCTTGCCGGAGTAGGCACCAGAGCTGTTCTTGCCGGGCTTAGTCTTTGGTAGAACTGCCTTTGCCTTCTTGCACTTGCCGGTGGAGCTCGATGGTGCGTCCTCGACGGCAGCGCAGCACTCCGGAGAGGTGCGCTTACCGGAGTGGGCATCAGAGCTACTCTTGCCGGACTTGGCATTTTTCTTCCCCCGGGGAGCTTCAGCGGCAAGTGGCTCGCGCTCTACTGCGGCTGCTGCTTCCCGGTAGATCTTGTCGGTGCAAATAAGTGCATCTTTCTTGTCGCCTTGAACAGAAATGACACTTATCGGACCAGGCATCTTGAGCACATTGTAGGCTTAGTGAGAGGCTGCCACGAACTTGGCGAGCGCTGGACGACCTAGTATCCCATTGTAGGGCAATGGGAAATCAGCAACATCAAACGTGACCCTCTCTGTCCTGAAATTCAGCTCGCTGCCAAATGTCACTGGCAGTGTGATCTTCCCCTTCGGCTTGCTCCTTCCCGGATTTATCCCTTGAAAGGTACCAGTTTCTTCGAGCTCACTGTCGGGGATCTGGAGCTTCTTGAGCACTGCGGAGGAAATCAGATTCAGGCCGGCCCCGCCGTCAACCAACATCTTCGTGACCTTGAGGTTGCGGATTGTTGGTGAGACCAACATTGGCAAGCACCCGACCGTGGTGATGCGGTCAGGGTGATCCTCAACATCGAAGATGATGGGCGTGCTGGACCACTTCAGGGGCTTGCGCGACTCGACGGACGGTTCCGCTGCGTTCACTTCTCGCACCCACTGCTTGAGTTGGCGGTGCGAGGTGTGCATAGAGGCACCGCCGTCGATGCACAACACCTCCATTGCCTTCTGAAACTCTTGGTCATCAGTCTCATCTTCCTCCATCTCATCATCCTCATCTTCATCTTCATCCTTGTCGCGGCCACGGGGAGGCATGTCTCCTTGCCGCGGCTTGGCCTTGCCGCGGTGCCCTCCCCGGGCAGGGAACTTCTTGCCGGATCCTCCGCCACCTCCCTGGGCTCTCTCCTTGTCGCGGCGCTCGTACTCAGCCTTCTGTAGCTCCGCCATCTGCTCAACTTTCTTGCAGGTTTGGAGGTCATGGCCCTTGGTGCGGTGAATCTTGCAATACCGCTTGCCGGAGCCATCCTGCTTGTCGGCGGCTACCACAGCCTCGCCGGAGTCATCAGCTTTGGCCTTGTCGGAGCCGCCTCCGTTGCCGGAATGCTCGACAGCTAGCACATCCTTAGCCTTTCTTTTCCTGTTGTTCCGCCTCTGTTTCTTCCTTGCCGGGGCGGCATCCTCACTGTCAGATCCTTCTGCTCCTTCAGTCTCTCCGGGGATCTTCCTCCCCTCCTCAGCCCGTGCACACTTGTCGGCCAGAGCATAGAGCTCGCTGACATCTCTGATCTTGCACATCGCCATCTCCTCCCTCATCCTGCGGTTACGCACGTTCTGATGGAATGCGCTGATAACCGCGGCATGGTGGACATCTGGGATGTTGCGCTGCACCTGGCTGAATCTCTATATGTACTTGCGCAGGGGCTCTCCCTCTTTCTGGATGAGCAGATGCAGATCGCTCTCCTGGCCATGGGGTTTGTGGCCGCCTGTGAAGGCGCCGACAAACTGATGACACAGGTCCGCCCATGAAGAGATGGAGCCGTCCGGTAAGTGCATGAGCCAAGATCTGACGTTGGGCTTGAGTACCAGCGGGAAGTAGTTGGCGAGGATCTTCTCGTCGCGCCCCCCGGCAGCCTGCACCGCGATGGTGTAGATGCTGAGGAACTCCGACGGATGTATCCTGCCATCGTACTTCTCGGGCACGTCTGGCTTGAAGTTCTTGGTTTTGGGCCACTGGACTTGCCGCAGCTCACGGGTGAACGCAGGGCAACCTGCCGCGTACGGCAAGTCGCCTGGTTCCCCTGGTGCATGCATATCGACAGTGGGCCCAGCGCGCTGGTCAGATTGACGTCGCGCTTCTCTTCTGCGCTCGATGCGAGTGCGAGCGTCTTCGTGCCGTCGTTCTTGGAGAACGTGGCATTGATCGCGGCGGGTTCGCGGGTCCGACGACGCGGTGGAGTCGGCGTCAAAGTTGGCCCGACGAGCCGGCGACCTCGGCCTTCGGGGCTGGGAATGCATGGAGGTGGCACCCCCAGCGGTCTTGTTGGCGTCGGCTTGCGCCTGGGCGCCTTGCCGGGGCTTCGACGCGCTCGGTTGCCGGGGCTTGTCGCCGTTGGCGAAGCCGATGAGGCTGTAAATGGTCATCCTCTAGTCGTCAATCTTGTGTGGCGCCGGAGGATAATCTAGAAGCAGCTGGGCCTGGTCCAGCGCTTCCTCTGCAGTCTTGGGTGGTGGTGGCGACGAGCGGCGCGAGGAGCGGGATGTGCTCGGACTCCCAACTGGATTGGAAGGAGCAACACCCGTCCCGGCGATCAGACCTCACTCGCGCCCGGCGTCTTTGGCGTGCATGCTGATCTCGAACGTCCCGCGACCCACCAGCTTGGCCTTGCTCCAATGCGAGCACGGTGCTAGGAGCACCGGGGCGTTGTCGACCTTGCACCTCCTGGGAAGGGTGTGGGGTCTGCACGGTCACCGACGCTTGCGGGGCCTTGTTTTTGGACCTGGTGACGATGTGAGTCCCACCGTCGGCGCCCGCTCCTCCGCCAGCGTCCACTCCACCGCCCGTTTGCTCCGGCGGTGGTGGTAGAATCGATATTGACGAAGCGGCCACCTCCGAAGGCTTCTTCTTTGGTGGCATGTTGATGAAGGCGTTGATGTAGCGGAGACCGGATCAGATGCTCACGACCTCGACGCGCCCCTACCGGGCGCGCCAAAGATGTCGGGGCGTGTCTCTGTGGCCACGAGCACCTATGGGGCAGGGGGCCCTTCTAGTCCGCAAGGGAGCGGAGGGCGTCTGTGAGCAGATCGAGGTCGGCGCTGGGGAGGAGACGATTTTACCCAGCCGGAGCTCTCGGAGTGATAAAACTCCTCTGCTGCCTTTGTGTTTGTATTTGTTCTTGCTCAAGAGCGCGAAAGTATAGTGGTGTTGGATCTACGAGCTGCGGAACCTCCATGTGGAAAAGTTCGAATCGCGAACCCCTTCTACGTGCGCATGGGCCTCCCTTTATAGTCTAAGGGGCACCCACGGTGGCAGCGTAGGAAGAGGGGTAAAAGAGTAAAAACGCAGGTTGGTACATGATGACCAACAAAGTGTCCCCTACCTAACTCGATGGCGGGGACAAGGGCATTTAATGCCCGTCCGGTCGCCTCTAAGAAGGCAAAGAAGCGACCGTTAGTTGCGCCACCGATCGCCACGATGGCCTCCTTGTCACTCCGCTTGCCACCTCCTCCGCATGGCTGTGCGGCGCCCGCCACGTGCTCTGGGGCGACCACAGGGTGACACGTCGCTGGATGTGCTGGAGTGCAGGGTGGCAGCCTTGCTGACCCTTCTCTTGTTGCGCAAGCAAGCTTGCGGCCGCCGGGCTTGCGGGACCTTGCTGGGCATCGCGGCAAGTTCCTCTGGAGCGCCTTGGTCGGCCTCCCGGCAAGCTTCTCTTGCGGGGCCTTTGTCTTCTTAGTTGATACTTTGTTCTTGAATGGCAGTAATAGGAAATGACGGAGGGTCTTGGCGGGCGCCGGCAAGCCTTGCCGTGGCGCAAGGATGACTGCCCGTGCAGACAAGTTCGGGTACTAAGGTACCCCTACTTTAGTACACCGACAATGACGCACCCCGATCTCCGATCCAGCAGAGGCGCGGGGAGTTCCACAAGACGACGGCATGGTGACGATCTTGATGTTCTCTGTCGCAGGCTTCGCCTAAGCACCGCCACAATATGACCGAGGTGTAATATCGTGGAGGGGGCACGCACACTGCTAAGGAACGATCTCAATGATCAACTTGTGTGTCTAGGGTTCCCCCTACCCCCGTATATAAAGGAGGGAGGGAGGAGGTGGCCGGCCCAAGGGGGGCGCGCCATAGGTGGGGGAAACCTACTCCAAGTAGGTTTCCCCTCCTTTTCCTAATCCAAGATGGAGGGGGAAGGAAGGAGTAGTAGTAGTAGGAAGGAAGACGGGGAAGGAGAGAAGGAAAGGGGGGGACGGCCCCCCTCCCAATTCGGATTGGGCTTGGGGGGGCGCCTCCCTTGCTCCTTCTCCTCCTTCCAATAGGGCCCAATAAGGCCCATATACTTACCGGGGGTTCGGTAACCTCCCGAACTCGGTATATTCCCAAACTCTCCCGAAACCTTTCGGTGTCCAAATATATCCGTCCAATATATCAATCTTTATGTCTCGACCATTTGAGACTCCTCGTCATGTCATTGATCACATCCGGACTCGAACAACCTTGGTACATCAAAATACATAAACTCATAATATAAGCATCATCGAAACCTTAAGCGTGCGGACCCTACGGTTCGAGAACAATGTAGACATGACCGAAACATGTCTCCGGTCAATAACCAATAAGCGGGACCTGGATGCCCATATTGGTTCCTACATATTCTACGAAGATCTCTATCGGTCAAACCGCATAACAACATACTTTGTTCCTTTGTCATCGGTATGTTACTTGCCCGAGATTTGATCGTCGGTATCCAATACCTAGTTCAATCTCGTTACCGCAAGTCTCTTTACTCGCGATTCATGTCGTCATCTCATAACTAACTCATTAGTTACATGCTTGCAAGGCTTAGGTGATGAGTATTACCGAGAGGGCCCAGAGATACCTCTCCGACAATCGGAGTGACAAATCCTAATCTCAAATTATGCCAACCCAACATGTACCTTCGGAAACACCTGTAGAGCATCTTTATAATCACCCAGTTACGTTGTGACATTTGGTAGCACACAAAGTGTTCTTTCGGTAAACGGGAGTTGCACAATCTCATAGTTGTAGGAACTTTGTATAAGTCATGAAGAAAGCAATAGCAGTATACTAAACGATCAAGTGCTAGGCTAACAGAATGGGTCATGTCAATCACATCATTCTCCTAATGATGTGATCCCATTAATCAAATGACAACACATGTCTTTGGTCAGGAAACATAACCATCTTTGATTAATGAGCTAGTCAAGTAGAGGCATACTAGTGACACTATGTTTGTCTATGTATTCACACATGTATTATGTTTCCGGTTAATACAATTCTAGCATGAATAATAAACATTTATCATGAAATAAGGAAATAAATAATAACTTTATTATTGCCTCTAGGGCATATTTCCTTCATAAAGTAGCATGGAGCAATCAAAAATTATAGATACGTTGGAGACGTATCAGGCATCCCCGAGCTTAATTCCTGCTCGTCCTCGAGTAGGTAAATGATAAAAAAGTATTTTTGATGCTGAGTGATACTTTGGCATAATTTCAATATAAATCTTCTTACTTGTGATATGAATATTCAGATCCGAAAGATTCAAGACAAAAGTTCATATTGACATAAAAATAATAATACTTCAAGCATACTAATAAAGCAATCATGTCTTCTCAAAATAACATGGCAAAAGAAAGTTCATCCCTACAAAATCATATAGTTAGGCTATGCTTCATTTTCGTCATACAAAGATGTTCCCAACTTCTATACCCCCGATGACAAGCCAAGCAATTGTTTCATACTCAAATAATATCAAACTTTTTCAGCCTTCACACAATACATGAGCGTGAGCCATGGATATAGCACTATGGGTGGAATAGAATATGATGATGGGGATTGTGTGGAGAAGACAAAAAGGAGAAAGTCTCACATTGACGAGGCTAATCAACGGGCTATGGAGATGCCCATCAATTGATGTCAACATGAGGAGTAGGGATTGCCATGCAACAGATGCACTAGAGCTATAAGTATATGAAAGCTCTCCAAAAGAAGCTAAGTGGATGTGCATCCAACTTTCTTGCTCACGAAGACCTAGGGCATTTTGAGGAAGCCCATCATTGGAATATACAAGCCAAGTTCTATAATGAAAAATTCCCACTAGTATATGAAAGTGACAAAATGAGAGACTCTCTATCATGAAGATCTTGGTGCTACTTTGAAGCACAAGTGTGGTAAAAGGATAGTAGCATTGTCCCTCCTCTCTTTTTCTCTCATTTTTTTGTTTGGGCCTTTCTCTTTTTTTTGGCCTCTCTTTTTTTTCGTCCGAAGTCTCATCCCGACTTATGGGGGAATCATAGTCTCCATCATCCTTTCCTCACTTGGGACAATGCTCTAATAATGATGATCATCACACTTTTATTTTTCTTACAGCTCAACAATTATAACTCGATACTTAGAACAAAGTATGACTCTATATGAATGCCTCCGGCGGTGTACTGGGATATGCAATGAATCATGAGTGACATGTATGGAAGAATTATGAACGGTGGCCTTGCCACAAATACGATGTCAACTACATGATCATGCTAGCAATATGACAATGATGGAGCGTGTCATAATAAACGGAATTGTGGAAAGTTGCATGGCAATATATCTCGGAATGGCTATGGAAATGCCATGATAGGTAGGTATGGTGGCTATTTTGAGGAAGATATAAGGAGGTTTATGTGTGATAGAGCATATCGTATCATGGGGTTTGGATGCACCGGCGAAGTTTGCACCAACTCTCAAGGTGAGAAAGGGCAATGCACGGTACCAAAGAGGCTAGCAAAGGCGGAAAGGTGAGAGTGCGTATAATCCATGGACTCAACATTAGTCAAAAGAACTCATATACTTATTGCAAAAATTTAGAAGCCATCAAAAATCAAGTACTATGTGCATGCTCCTAGGGGGATAGATTGGTAGGAAAATACCATCGCTCATCCCCGACCGCCACTCATAAGGATGCACAAGCCAGGTACACTTCATGTTTCAAATTTTTTACACAACTTTAACCATACGTGCATGCTACGGGACTTGCAAACTTCAACACAAGCATTTCTCAAATTCACAATTACCCAACTAGCACGACTTTGATATTATCACCTCCATATCTCAAAACAATTATCAAGCATCAAACTTATCTTAGTATTCAATTCACTCAAAAGAAAGTTTCACATATCTTGAACATTAAGTATATTAACATTAAGCAAACTACCATGCTATTAATGACTCTCAAAATAATCTAAGTGAAGCATGAGAGATCAATAGTTTCTTTAAAACAAATCCACCACCGTTCTCTAAAATATATAAGTGAAGCACTAAATAAAAAATTATCACGCTAAAAAGATATAAGTGAAGTACTATGAGCAAAAACTATCAACCTCAAAAGATATAAGTGAAGCACATAGAGTATTCTAACAAATTCCAAATCATGTATGGCTCTCTCAAAAGGTGTGTACAGCAAGGATTATTGTGGTAAACTAACAAGCAAAAACACAAATAATACAAGACGCTCCAAGCAAAACACATATCAAGTGGTGAATAAAAATATAGCTCCAAGTAAATTACCGATGGAAGTGGACGAAAGAGGGGATACCTTCCGGGGCATCCCCAAGCTTTGACTTTTAGGTGTCCTTGTATTATCTTGGGGGTGCCACGGGCATCCCCAAGCTTAGGCTCTTGCCACTCCTTGTTCCATAATCCATCAAAATAATTCACCCAAAACTTGAAAACTTCACAACACAAAACTCAACAGAAATCTCGTGAGCTCCGTTAGAGAAAGAAAACAAAGAACTACTTAAGGTACTGTAATGAACTCATTATTTATTTATATTGGTGTTAAACCTACTGTATTCCAACTTCTCTATGGATTATAAACTATTTTACTAGCCATAGATTCATCAAAATAAGCAAACAACACCCGTAAAACAGAATCTGTCAAAAACAGAACAGTCTGTAACAATCTGTAAGTAACGCAAACTTCTGGAACTCTAAAAATTATAACCGAATAGGAAGTCCTGGACAATATGTTTATTGAACAGCAGCAAAAAGAATCAACGCAAAATCATGTTCCTGTGATTTAACAAACTATATTCGTGCGTGCAAAGTTTCTGTTTTTCAGCAGAATCAAATCAACTATCATCGTAGGTTATCCTATAGGTTCTACTTGGCACAAACACTAATTAAAAGACAAAACCACATCCAAACAGAGGCTAGATGGATTATTTATTCCTAAACAGAAGCAAAAACAAAAAACACAAAATAAAATTGGGTTGCCTCCCAACAAGCGCTATCGTTTAACGCCCCTAGCTAGGCATAAAAGCAAGGATAGATCTAGGTATTGCCATCTTTGCTAGGCAATCCATAAGTGGATCTCATGATAGATTCATATGGTAATTTTATTCTCTTTCTAGGGAAGTGTTCCATGCCCTTCTTTAAGGGAAATTGGAATCGAATATTCCCTTCCTTCATATCAATAATTGCACCAATCGTTCTAAGGAAAGGTCTACAAGAATAATAGGACATGAAGGATTGCAAGCTATATCAAGAACGATAAAATCTACGGGCACATAATTCCTCTTTGCAACAATAAGAACATCATTAATTCTTCCCATAGGTTTTTTAATAGTGGAATCCGCAAGATGCAAGTTTAGAGAACAATCATCAAAGTCACGGAAATCTAGCAAATCACACAAAGCTTTGGGAATAGTAGAGACACTAGCACCCAAATCACACAAAGCATGAAACTCATAATCTTTAATTTTAATTATAATAGTAGGTTCCCACTCATCATAGAGTTTTCTAGGGATAGAAACATTCAACTCAAGTTTTTGTTCATAAGATTGTATCAAGGCATCAACAATGTGTTCGGTAAAGGCCTTATTTTGACTATAAGCATGAGGAGAATCTAGCACGGATTGCAACAAGGAAATACAACCAATTAAAGAGCAATTTTCATAATTAAATTCCTTGAGATCCAAAATAGTGGGTTTAGCAACTTCTTGGTTTTTATTTATTTCAATCCCACTTTCATCAATTTCATCATCAAGATCTAGAAACTCCGAATTCTTAGAACGCCTTCTAGGTAAAGGAAGATCATATTCAGTTTCATCAAGATTCATATTGCAAAACAAAGATTTAATGGGGGATACATCAATAACTTTTAGATCTTCATCTTGATTTTCATAGGAATTGGAAGAACACGCTTTAATAAAGGCATCTTTGGAAGCACGCATCCTAGCGGTTCTTTCCTTGCACTCATCAATGGAAATTCTCATGGCTTTGAGAGACTCATTGATATCATGCTTAGGAGGAATAGATCTTAGCTTTAAAGAATCAATTTTAAGGGAAATTCTATCAACGTTCCTAGCCAAATCATCAACTTTAAGCAATTTCTCTTCAAGAAAAGCATTAAAATTCTTTTGTGAATTCATAAACTCTTTAACACTACTCTCGAATTCAGAGGACATCTTATTAAAATTTCCATAAGAGTTGTTGTAGGAATTTCCATAATTATTACAAGGATTACTAGGATAAGGCCTAGGATTAAAATTCCCTCTAAACGAGTTGTTTCCAAAACTATTCCTACCAACAAAATTCACATCCATAGATTAATTATTATTCTCAAGCAAAGTAGACAAAGGCATATCATTGGGATCAAGAGGAGTATTTTTAGGAGAAAATATCTTCGTAAGTTCATCCATCTTTTCACTCAAAACATTGATTTCTTCTATAGCATGCACTTTTTTTACTAGAAGATCTTTCGGTGTGCCATTGAGAATAATTAGCCATAATATTATCAAGCAATTTGGTATCATCTCCTAACGTAATTTCCATAAACATGCCTCCTGCGGCCGAATCTAAAAGATTTCTAGAAGCAAAATTCAATCCGGCATAAAATTTTTGTATGATCATCCATAAATTCAAACCATGAGTAGGGCAATTGCGAAGCATTAATTTCAATCTTTCCCAAGATTGGGCAACATGCTCATGATCAAGTGGTTTAAAATTCATGATATCGTTCCTAAGAGTGATGATCTTAGCGGGAGGAAAATACTTAGAGATAAAAGCATCTTTGCACTTGTTCCAAGAATCAATACTATTTTTAGGCAACGATGAAAACCAAACTTTAGCATGATCTCTAAGTGAAAACGGAAATAACTTCAATTTGACGATATTGTTATACGTATCTTTCTTCTTTTGCATATCACACAAATCAACAAAATTATTTAGATGAGTAGCGGCATCTTCACTAGGAAGGCCGGCGAATTGATCTTTCATAACAAGATTCAACAAAGCGGTATTGATTTCACAAGACTCATCATTATTAAGAGGAGCAATCGGAGTACTAAGGAAATCATTATGATTGGTATTCGAGAAATCACATAATTTGGTATTATCTTGCGCCATGGCAACAAGTAATCCAACACACAAGCAAACAGAAAGGCAACGGAAAAAAGGCAAACGGAAAAGAGAGGAGGAGATTGGGAAAGAGAGGGCAAATAAAAGGCAAGGGTGAAGTGGAGGAGAGGAAAACGAGAGGCAAATGGCAAATAATGTAATGCGAGAGATAGGGATTGCGATGGGTACTTGGTATTGTTGACTTGCTTGCGTGAGCCTCCCCGGCAACGGCGCCAGAAATTCTTCTTGCTACCTCTTGAGCACTGCGTTGGATTTCCCCAAAGAGGAGAGGATGATGCCGCAAAGTAGCGTAAGTATTTCCCTCAGTCTTTGAGAACCAAGGTATCAATCCAGTAGGAGACCACGCACAAGTCCCTCGTACCTACACAAAACGATAGCTAGTCGCAACCAACGCGATTAGGGGTTGTCAATCCCTTCACGGTCACTTACGAGAGTGAGATCTGATAGAGATGATAAATAATATTTTTGGTATTTTTGATAGATAGATGCAAAGTACAAAGTCAAAGTAAAAACAAAGCAAGTAAACAAAGTGATATAGATTGATATGATGAGAATAGACCCGGGGCCATAGGTTTCACTAGTGGCTTCTCTCAAGGGCATAAGTATTCTCTGGTGGGTGAACAAATTACTGTTGAGCAATTGACAGAACTGAGAATATTTATGAGTATATCTAGGCAATGATCATGTATATAGGCATCACGTCCGTGACAAGTAGATTGAAACGATTCTGCATCTACTACTATTACTCCACTCGTCGACCGCTATCCAGCATGCATCTAGAGTATTAAGTTAAAAATAGAGTAACGCCTTAAGCAAGATGACATGATGTAGAGGGATAAATTCATGCAATATGATAAAAACCCCATCTCATTATCCTCGATGGCAACAATACAATACGTGCCGTTCAACCCTTTCTGTCACTGGGTACGGACACCGCAAGATTGAACCCAAAGCTAAGCACTTCTCCCATTGCAAGAACTACGTTGGCCAAACCAAAAAGGATAATTCAAAGAGACTTTCAAAGATAACTCAATCATACATAAAAGAATTCAGAGAAGAATCGAATATTTTCCATAGATAATACTGGATCATAAACCCACAATTCATCGGTCTCAACAAACACACCGCAAAAAGAAGGTTACATCGAATAGATCTCCACAAGAGAGGGGGAGAACATTGTATTGAGATCCAAAAAGAGAGAAGAAGCCATCTAGCTACTAGCTATGGACCCGAACGTCTGAAGTAAACTACTCACACTTCATCGGAGGGGCTATGGTGTTGATGTAGAGGCCCTCCATGGTGGATGCCCCCTCCGGCGGAGCTCCGGAACAGGCCACAAGATGGGATCTCGTGGATACAGAAGGTTGCGGCGGTGGAATTAGGTTTTTGGCTCCTCTTCTGATCGTTCGGGGATACGTAGGTATATATAGGAGGAAGGAGTACGTCGCTGGAGCAGCAGGGGGCGCGCCCAGGGAGGGCGCGCCCTCCACCCTCGTGACCGCCTCTGGCACTTCTTGTAGTAGGGTCCAAGTCTCCTGGATCACGTTCGGTGAGAAAATCATGTTCCCAAAGGTTTCATTCCGTTTGGACTCTGTTTGATATTCCGTTTCTTCGAAACACTGAAATAGGCAAAAAACAGCAATTCTGGGCTGGGCCTCCGGTTAATAGGTTAGTCCCAAAAATAATATAAAAGTGGTAAATAAAGCTCAATATAGTTCAAAACAGTAGATAAAGTAGCATGGAGCAATAAAAAATTATAGATACGTTGGAGACGTATCATTCACCCTCGGGGCTGAGGGTATGTACCAGTAGCTATGTATTTGATCTCTCTCTCTCTCTCTCTCTCTCTCTCTCTCTCTCTCTCTCTCATGTTCTTGAGGTGATATGATCTTGATGTATCGTGAGCTTTGCTATTATAGTTGGATCTTATGATGTTTCTCCCCCTCTACTCTCTTGTAATGGATTGAGTTTTCCCTTTGAAGTTATCTTATCGGATTGAGTCTTTGAGGATTTGAGAACACTTGATGTATGTCTTGCCATCACTACAAAAAAAGACACATCTGTGACATTTTGGGCCGAACGAATTTTTTTTCTGTCATACATATGACACTTCTATGACGATAATTGTGACAAAACCCGGTATCATCATAGATGTGGTGGGCTCCTACTTGTAGGACAAAAAATCATGACAGAAAATGGGCTTTTCGTCCTGGGCGGGCCGGAGACGTAGCTGCATGACATTCTTTGGGCTGTCCATGACGGAAAAAACCGTGGTAGAAGCGAGGGGGAGGAAAATTTCGGGGAGTTGCCGGTTACGGTGGGAGGTCGGGGGCCGAGCGATGCGCGTTTCTCTTGTACACGTGCGGGGCGTTGGCTCTAACTGAACCCGAGCGAGGCATTGGGCTCTAACTGAACCTGAGCGATTGCACTGCAGGCTACGCGTTATTGAACCCGAGGATCGATTGATGGCTGTTAACTGAACCCGATGGAGCGATTCCTTCACTGCTGCTGCTAACTGAAGCCGATCGATTGGATGAACAGTGAGCGTTGTGTGGGGGGGGGGGGTTTGATGAACAGTGAGTGGTGGCGTTGCCTATGGATGAACAGGACCCTGTGGTGTGGAGGGCTGGATAAACAGTAGACGGTGGAGGGGTGGCCGTGGAGGGGTGGTTGCACAGGACCCCATGGTGTGGAGGGCTGGATGAGCAGTGAGCGGTGGAGGGCTGGATGAGCAGTGAGACGGTGGAGGGTGGTTGAGCAGTGGCGGTGGAGTAGCGTGGTGGAGGCTGGATGAGCAGGAGCCCGTGGAGGCTGGAGGAGGTCGACGGTAGCCCGTGGAGGCTGGAGGAGGTCGACGGTGGAGATGAACAGTATCCCGTGGAGTCCCGTTTTGTGGTACGCCACACCCCTCCCGATGAACAGGACCCCCATTTGACTGTAGCGCTCCAACACAAGTCCGTTTCATCCGTTTTGCGGTACGCCACACCCCTTCCGATCAACAGGACCCCCGTTTCGACCGTAGGAGGTCCGTTTCGTCCGTTTTGCGGTACGCCACACCCCTACCGATCAACAGGACCCCCATTTCGACTGTAGGAGGTCCGTTTCCTTCGTTTTGCGATACGCCACACCCCTCCCGATCAATAGGACCCCGTTCCGAATGTAGGAGGTCTGTTTCCTCCGTTCTGCGGTACGCCAGGCCTCGTTTCCATCGCCTGTTCCATCCAAGCCCTCCCGATGAATACGTCCACACATTCCGTTCCGACCCAGCCGGTTGGCTCCCACGCGTTTCGTTGCATCCCGATGAACACGACACATTTCGTTGCCTCCCCATGAACACGATGCATTCCGTTGTCTCCCCATGAACACGACGACAACGCTGTTTCTCCGTTCCGACCCATCCATGTACACAAGCCCTCGCCATACGTATGCGCGAGTAGGCGTTCGAGGCCCCACCCGTATGTACACATACGTGGTCGTATTTTCTTTCTTGCACCCTGGCCGCTGTACGTACGTGTACATGCTACGTGCGCGCCTCTACTACGACACGTACGCGCCTCTACTACGACACGTGCACGCCTCTACATCGACCAGTATATATGTACGTACGTTCGAACTAGAATGACAACGCCACGCACGCTTGACCAGGTGGGTCCCGATCGAGCGGTTCCTTGCGTGTGAAAATGTAGCTGGTGGGTCCCAGCAGTCAGAGGGGCGAATCGTTTTTTTTGCCCGAACGCACTTCCTTTGTGTGCGAAGATGTAGGTGGTGGGTCCCGGCAGTCAGGGGGGTGAATCGTTTTTTTTTGCCCGGACGCACTTCCTTGCATGCGAAGATGTAGCTGGTGGGTCCCAGCAGTCAGGGGGCGAATCGTTTTTTTTTACCCGGACGCACTTCCTTGCGTCCGAAGATGTAGCTGGTGGGTCCCAGCAGTCAGGGGGAAACTTTTCTTCTCGAAATACGATGGCCCGTCCGGTGGGTCCCCGCTGTCAGGTGGAGGAATCACTATTTTCCGTGTAATAAGGAGGCACTTCCTTGCTCCGGCCGTGGACCCAGCTGTCGGCCTCTCCACGTACAGTCCACGTCCGATGGAAGTCGTTCCTTGACCATGTTGACCACGCCGCGCCGAGAGAACCACGGCGGTGGACGACGGCGAGGCCTAGGAAGGGGACGACTCAGAGCCGGGGAAGACGCAGCAGTGGAAGCCCACGCGAAGAGGAGTACGAGGGTTCACTGGTTCGGCTGCGGTGTGAGGCTGTTTTCGCCGTAGAATAACAGGGGGTGTGGGTGAGTAGAGGGATGGCCTGGCCAGCGGTGGGAGTAGTAGGGGGCGTTGAGGCCTCCGCGGCATCACAGCCGGCCACGGGAGGTAGGAGCACGCGGCACGACCGGCGCTGGTTTGGGCGGCTGGAGCAAGAAGACCAGAGGTTGAAGAAGCACTACAACCGTTGGATGAACATCGTACGGTAACAAGAGCTAGAATCGTTCATATTGATTAAGTTGACAAAGCCCTCCGTCCCAGAGAACTTGGTAGGCCCACAAGTCAGCCTCCTAGTATGCTGGGTTCCAGCTGGCAGGGGGAGTATTCATTTTTTTGTGCGTTATACGGAGGCACTTCCTTGCGTGCGAAGATAGCTGGTGGGTCCGACAAGTCAGCGGGGGGCACGTTTTTTTCGCGAAATACAGAGGCCCTTCCGGTGGGTCCCAGATGTCAGGTGGAGGAATCATTATTTTGCGCGTAATAAGGAGGCATTTCCTTGTGTGCGGCCATGGACCTAGCTGTCAGCCTCTCCACGCACAATCTACTTCCTATGGTGTCGTTCGTTGACCACGCTGACCACGCTACGCCGAGCGCATCCAAGGTGGTGGACGACAGCGAGGCCCCGGACAGCAACGAGCCGGAGATGGGAAGACGCGGGAGTAGATTCGCAGACGGAGAGGTGTACGAGGGTTAACTTGTTCTAGTGCGGTGTGGTTCGGCAGTCGGTGGAGAAGAACAGGAGGTGTGGAGGGGTGGAGGGATGGCCTGGCCAACGGTGGAGTAGCGCTTCATAGCGAAGCATGCTAAGCAGAGCTGCTAGTAGCAGGAGGCGGGAGGTGGTCCCGGTGGCGCTGGAGGAAGAAGACGAGAGATTGAAGATGGATGCCGGTCGTTGGATGTAAATCGAACGGCTAACATGTCAGAATCATTTGTTGACTAAATTGACAACAACTTGCGTTGGCTTCGACCTATTGGCCCACATTTCAGCCTCCAAAAATGTTGCACGTATTCAACCCATTTTTTCAAAATTTACAGTCTTTTTTTGCGTGGTAGAATTTACAATCAATTTGATATATATTTTTGAATTACAGCCATTAGCTGGGCTGGGTGAACAATTAATGTAGCGTCCATGTGGCCCATTTATTTTATTTCCTAAAAAATTACAGGCCATTTGCACTTTATCTAGATATACAATTTTGCTGGGCTGATTCTAATTATAATGTTGGGTTGGGCCAGCAATGTTATCAAAAAATAAAAAAGGGCTGAGCATTTTGTTATAAATATATTTAAATAATAAGTGATATTATTACATTCGTACTTAAATCTTACCAAGCTTTTCTACACAATCACTAGGATTTTCGTGCCAAAACAATCCAGGATTTTATTTGTTAATAAATTATTTTTATAAGTTAATAAGATGTGGGATATTGTTTTCTTACATATGTAAGTATCTGTTAAATATATGATGAGAATAAAATAATATATAATAACATATAAAATAATTTAAATATATATAATATAGTTAGAAGGGAAACATAAGTTGTACCTGGCGTTCCTATTCTTATATAGAAAAATAGAACAGACCTCTGCGTTTTCTTCAAAAAAATACATAAATTGGGCTGCCAAAAATAAAACCTCGGATGGGAGGTCCATAGGCCGGTCGATACATGACGGCCCTAAGAAAATACAAATAGGCCCTCCCATCTGAGGTCGTGGGCCGCGCATGTTAGAAATGAAAGCCTAGACAGGGCAGCCCAAAACCATGTCCAACACTTGCCAAAACTTCGTCCCTCGTTTTCTCTATGTTTCGCACACTCGACATTGTGTGGGCATTTTGACTGTGCATCATATGAAGATGTGCTATACATGAATGTTGATCAGCATGATGTTAACTGCTGGTAGTTCCATTTTCGACCATGAATAAAACTTCCAACATGTTGTTAATCCTGTTTGAAAAGGCCGTGTTAATATAAATGCTGTGCCTCTGAAAATTGCAGTTTCTTATCTGAAACTCAACTTGCGATTTCTTATCTGGCTGAAACTTGCGATTTCTTCTAAATGCACTTATATCTTGATCGTCTCCAATGTATCTGTAATTTTTGATTGCTCCATGCTACTTTATCTACTGTTTTGGACTATATTGGGCTTTATTTTCCACTTTTATATTATTTTTGGGACTAACCTATTAACCGGAGGCCCAGCCCAATTGCTGTTTTTTTGCCTATTTCAGTATTTCGAAGAAACGGAATATCAAATGGAGTCCAAACAGAATGAAACCTTCGGGAGCGTGATTTTCTCATCAGATAAGATCCAGGAGACTTGGACCCTTCGTCAAGAAAGCTACAAGGCGGTCACGAGAGTGGAGGGCGCGCCCTCCCCCCTGGGCGCGTCCCCCTGCCTCGTGGGCCCCTCGAAGCTCCACCGACGTACTCCTTCCTCCTATATATACCTACGTATCCCCTTATGATCAGAACAGGATCCAAAAACCTAATTCCACCGCCGCAACCTTCTGTATCCACGAGATCCCATCTTGGGGCCTGTTCTGGAGCTCCGCCGGAGAGTGCATACACCACGGTGGGCTTCTACATCATCACCATAGACCCTCCGATGAAGTGTGAGTAGTTTACTTCAGACCTTCGGGTCCATAGCTACTAGCTAGATGGCTTCTTCTCTCTTTTTGGATCTCAATACAATGTTCTCCCCCTCTCTTGTGGAGATCTATTCGATGTAATCTTCTTTTTGCGGTGTGTTTGTTGAGACCGATGAATTCTGGGTTTATGATCCAACTTATCTATGGAAAATATTTGATTATTCTCTGAATTCTTTTATGTATGACTGAGTTATCTTTGCAAGTCTCTTCGAATTATACGTTTGGTTTGGCCAACTAGATTGGTAGTTCTTGCAATGGGAGAAGTGCATGGCTTTGGGTTCAATCTTGCGGTGTCCTTACTCAGTGACTGAAGGAGTAGCAAGGCACGTATTGTATTGTTGCCATCGAGGATAACAAGATGGGGTTTTATCATATTGCATGAATTTATCCTCTACATCATGTCATCTTGCTTAAGGCGTTACTCTGTTTTTAACTTAATACTCTAGATGCATCTTTGGATAGCGGACGATGAGTGGAGTAATAGTAGTAGATGCGAGAATCGTTTGATCTACTTGTCACAGACGTGATGCCTATATACATGATCATTGCCTAGATATACTCATAAATATTCTCGATTCATCAATTGCTCAACGATAATTTGTTCACCCACCAGAGAATACTTATGCCCTTGAGAGAAGCCACTAGTGAAACCTATGGCCCCGGGTCTATTCTCATCATATCAATCTATATCACTTTATTTACTTGCTTTGTTTTTACTTTGCCTTTACTTTGTACTTTGCATCTATCTATCAAAAATACCAAAAATATTATCTCTATCAGATCTCACTCTCGTAGGTAACTGTGAAGGGATTGACAACCCCTAAGCGTTGGTTGCGAGTTGCTATCGTGTTGTGCAGGTACGAGGGACTTGCGTGTGACCTCCTACTGGATTGATACCTTGGTTCTCAAAAACTGAGGGAAATACTTACGCTACTGTGCTGCATCACCCCCTCCTCTTCGGGGAAAACCAACGCTAGCTCGAGACATAGCAAGAAGGATTTCTGGAAGGGAGGCTTACGCAAAAGTCAACATACCAAGTACCCATCACAATCCCTATCTCTCACATTACATTATTTGCCATTTGCCTCTCATTTTCCTCTCCCCCACTTCACCCTTGCCGTTTTATTCGCCCTGCTTCCGTTCGATCTTATGTTTGCTTGTACCTTCTTTTTGCTTGCATCTTTGCTCGCTAAAAGTCCATGGATCTTGATCCGCTTGCCAATCTTTTTAAGGGATACAATTATGATGAACCAATTCCTAGTAATTTGGATGCACTAGATTATCTTTATAAGGTTTTGCCTGAAATCTGTGAAGTGACTCATGATAGATCTTTGAATAAAAAGCATGATTGGAATGATTTTATTATAAAATATTTTGTTGTCAATTGTGCTAATAAGATGCAAAACCCTAAGCTTGGGGATGCTAGTTTTGCTATGTTCTCTACTTGTTGCAATGATCATGATTGGGGTGATTCTTCTTATGATCTTGAAAATTTATTTAATCCCCATGATGAATATGAGATTGATAATAGTGTTTGCAATAATATTGAAAGTGGGTTTGGAAGAGTGTCAACTTTAGATCCCACATATTTGGATAATGTTCAATCTTATGAAGTTTTTGATAAAAGTGGGTTTGGAGAGGTCATGACTTTAGTTAATATTAATCCCACTATTTTGGAAGAGTGTCAACTTTGCATACATGTGGATCGTGTTAAGAATATGTTTTGTGATAGCTATATTGTTGAATTTGCTTATGATCCTACATATAATTATTATGAGAGAGGAAAATATGGTTGTAGAAATTTTCATGTTACTAAATTACCTCTCTTCATGTTGAGATTGCTATCATCTCTTTGTTCTTCCTTGCATATACTAGTTTTTGTTTGCCTTGAAAATCTATTTGCCTATAATATGCCTATGCATAGGAAGTATGTTAGACTTAGATGTGTTTGTCACGTGTTTTCATGATGCTCTCTTTGCACTTCAATTCTTGTCTTTCTTGTGAGCATCATTAAAATTCTCAATGCCTAGCTAGGGGCGTTAAACGATAGCGCTTGTTGGGAGGCAACCCAATTTTATTTTGTGTTTTTTGTTTTTGGTTCTGTTTAGGAATAAATAATCCATATACCTTCTGTTTAGATGTGGTTTTATGTTTTAATTAGTGTTTGTGCCAAGTAAGACCTGTAGGATAACCTACGATGATAGTTGATTTGATTCTGCTGAAAAACAGAAACTTTGCACGCACGAATTTAGTTATGATAAATCACAGGAACGTGCTTTTTCGTTGATTCTTTTTGCTGTTGATCAATAAACAAATTTTCCAGGACTTACAATTTTGGTAGAATTGTTAGAGTTCCAGAAGTTTGCGTTAGTTATAGATTACTTCAGACTGTTCTGTTTTTGACAGATTCTGTTTTTCGTGTGTTGTTTGCTTATTTTGATGAATCTATGGCTAGTAAATTAGTTTATAAACCATAGAGAAGTTGGAATACAGTAGGTTTAACACCAATATAAATAAAGAATGAGTCCATTACAGTACCTTGAAGTAGTCTTTTGTTTTCTTTCTCTAACGGAGCTCACGAGATTTCTGTTGAGTTTTGTGTTGTGAAGTTTTCAAGTTTTGGGTGAATTCTTTTGATGGATTACGGAACAAGGAGTGGGAAGAGCCTAAGCTTGGGGATGCCCATGGCACCCCAAGATAATCAAGGACACCAAAAGTCAAAGCTTGGGGATGCCCGGAAGGCATCCCTCTTTAAATCCACTTCCATCGGAAATTTACTTGGAGCTATATTTTTATTCACCAACATGATATGTGTTTTGCTTGGAGCGTCTTATATTATTTGTGTCTTTGCTTGTTAGTCTACCACAATCATCCTTGATGTACACACCTTTTGAGAGAGCCATACATGATTTGGAATTTGTTAGAATACTCTATGTGCTTCACTTATATCTTTTGAGCTTGATAGTTTTTGCTCATAGTGCTTCACTTATATCTTTAGAGCGTGATAATTTTTGCTCTAGTGCTTCACTTAGATCTTTTAGAGCATGGTGGTGGATTTGTTTTAAAGAAACTTGATCTCTCATGCTTCACTTAGATTATTTTGAGAGTCGTTAATAACATGGTAATTTGCTTAATGTTAATATATTTGGTATTCAAGATATGTGAAACTTTCTTTTAAGTGGGTTGAATACTAAGATAAGTTTGATGCTTGATAATTGTTTTGAGATATGGAGGTGATAATATCAAAGTCGTGCTAGTTGAGTAGTTGTGAATTTGAGAAATACTTGTGTTGAAGTTAGCAAGTCCCGTAGCATGCACGTATGGTTAAAGTTGTGTAACAAATTTGAAACATGAAGTGTACCGGCTTGTGCATCCTTATGAGTGGCGGTCGGGGACGGCGATGGTCTTTCCTACCAATCTATCCCCTAGGAGCATCGCGTAGTACTTGAATTTTGATGACTTCTAAATTTTTGCAATAAGTATATGAGTTCTTTTGACTAATGTTGAGTCCATGGATTATACGCACTTTCACCTTTCCGCCATTGCTAGCCTCTTCGGTACCGTGCATTGCCCTTTCTCACTTTGAGAGTTGGTGCAAACTTCGCCGGTGCATCAACCCCGTGATACGATATGCTCTAAAACACATAAACCTCCTTATATATTCCTCAAAACAGCCACCATACCTACCTATCATGGCATTTCCATAGCCATTCCGAGATATATTGCCATGTAACTTCCACCATCATCATCGTGACATGCATTACTTTTGTCATATTGCCATTGCATGATCTTGTAGTTGACATCGTATTTGTGGCAAAGCCACCATGCATTATTTTCGATACATGTCACTCTTGATTCATTGCACCATCCCGGTACACCGCCGGAGGCATTCATATAGAGTCATATCTTGTTCTAAGTCTTGAGTTGTAATCCTTGTGTTGTAATCAATATAAGTGTGATGATCGTCATTATCAGAGCATTGCCCAAAAAAAAGAGAGAGAAAGGCCAAAAAAAGGAAAGGCCCAAAAAAAAGAAAGGCCAAAATAAAAAAAGGAAGGCCCAAAAAAAGAAAAAAAAAGGGGCAATGCTACTATCTCTTTTTCCACACTTGTGCTTCAAAGTAGCACCTTGTTCTTCATGTAGTGAGTCTCATATATTGTGCTTCAAAGTAGCACCATGTTTTTCATATAGTGAGTCTCATAAATAGTCTTGTTTATACTAGTGGGAATTTTTCATTATAGAACTTGGCTTGTATATTCCTATGATGGGCTTCCTCAAATGCCCTAGGTCTTCGTGAGCAAGCAAGTTGGATGCACACCCACTAGTTTTCTTTTGTTGAGCATTCATAGCTCTAGTGCATCCCTTGCATGGCAAACCCTACTCGCTCACATCGATATCTATTGATGGGCATCTCCATAGCCCATTGATATGCCTAGTTGATGTGAGACTTTCTCCTTTTTTGTCTTCTCCACACAATCCCCATCATCATATTCTATTCCACCCATAGTGCTATATCCATGGTTCACGCTCATGTATTGCGTGAAGGTTGAAAAAGTTTGAGATTATTTAAGTATGAAACAATTGCTTGGCTTGTCATCGGGGGTATAGAAGTTGGGAACATCTTTGTGTGACGAAAATGAAGCATAGCCTAACTATATGATTTTGTAGGGATAAACTTTCTTTTGCCATGTTATTTTGAGAAGACATGATTACTTTGATTAGTATGCTTGAAGTATTATTATTTTTATGTCAATATGAACTTTTGTCTTGAACCTTTTGGATCTGAATATTCATACCATGATTAAGAAAATTTACATTGAAATTATGCCAAAGTATCACTCCGCATCAAAAATTCTTTTTTTTATCATTTACCTACTCGAGGACGAGCAGGAATTAAGCTTGGGGATGCTTGATACGTCTCCAACGTATCTATAATTTTTGATTGCTCCATGCTACTTTATCTACTATTTTGGACTATATTGGGCTTTATTTTCCACTTTTATATTATTTTTGGGACTAACCTATTAACCGGAGGCCCAGCCTGAATTGCTTTTTTGCCTATTTCAGTATTTGAAGAAACGGAATATCAAACGGAGTCCAAACGGAATGAAACCTTCGGGAGCGTGATTTTCTCATCAGATAAGATCCAGGAGACTTGGACCCTTCGTCAAGAAAGACACGAGGCGGTCACGAGGGTGGAGGGTGCGCCCTCCCCCCTGGGCGCGCCCCCTGCCTCGTGGGCCCCTCGAAGATCCACCGACGTACTCCTTCCTCCTATATATACCTACGTATCCCCGTATGATCAGAACAGGAGCCAAAAACCTAATTCCACCGCCGCAACCTTCTGTATCCACGAGATCCCATCTTGGGGCCTGTTCCGGAGCTCCGCCGGAGAGGGCATCCACCATGGAGGGCTTCTACATCATCACCATAGCCCCTCCGATGAAGTGTGAGTAGTTTACTTCAGACCTTCAGGTCCATAGCTAGTAGCTAGATGGCTTCTTCTCTCTTTTTGGATCTCAATACAATGTTCTCCCCCTCTCTTGTGGAGATCTATTCGATGTAATCTTCTTTTTGCGGTGTGTTTGGTGAGACCGATGAATTGTGGGTTTATGATCCAACTTATCTATGGAAAATATTTCATTCTTCTCTGAATTCTTTTATGTATGATTGAGTTATCTTTGCAAGTCTCTTCGAATTATCCGTTTGGTTTGGCCAACTAGATTGGTAGTTCTTGCAATGGGAGAAGTGCATGGCTTTGGGTTCAATCTTGCGGTGTCCTTACTCCGTGACAGAAGGAGTTGCAAGGCACATATTGTATTGTTGCCATCGAGGATAACAAGATGGGTTTTTCATCATATTGCATGAATTTATCCCTCTACATCATGTCATCTTGCTTAAGGCGTTACTCTGTTTTTAACTTAATACTCTAGATGCATCTTTGGATAGCGGTCGATGAGTGGAGTAATAGTAGTAGATCTGAGAATCGTTCGATCTACTTGTCACGGACGTGATGCCTATATACATGATCATTGCCTAGATATACTCATAACTATGCTCAATTCTGTTAATTGCTCAACAGTAATTTGTTCACCCACCATAGAATACTTATGCTCTTGAGAGAAGCCACTAGTGAAACCTATGGCCCCCGGGTCTATTCTCATCATATCAATCTATATCACTTTATTTACTTGCTTTGTTTTTACTTTGCCTTTACTTTTTACTTTGCATCTATCTATGAAAAATACCAAAAATATTATCACTATCAGATCTCACTCTCGTAAGTAACCGTGAAGGGATTGACAACCCCTAAGCGTTGGTTGCGAGTTGCTATCGTGTTGTGCAGGTATGAGGGACTTGCGCGTGACCTCCTACTGGATTGATACCTTGGTTCTCAAAAACTGAGGGAAATACTTACGCTACTGTGCTGCATCACCCCCTCCTCTTTGGGGAAAACCAACGCTAGCTCGAGACGTAGCATATACTCCTATGAAACTACATTTTTTAAGTGCTAAAAATAGATCTCTAGAATTCATAAAATTCTTCATATGCTCAATACTGCAAATCTGAAATTCAAAAGACATTCATATCTGAAAGTACTCTCAAAATACACAACACAAAACACAATTCACAAGCTGCAAATACTGACAACCCTAAACTCCTCCTGACAATTCGCAACCTGCCCGACTATTGGGCTGGGGGGCAGCCCCCTCCTATTCCTCGGCGGCAGACAGCCGCCCCATGACACGATGTGAACGGCGAGGGAGACGATGGCGGGGAAGCGTCGTCGGGCCAACTGCTTTTCTCCTCTTGCAGTTGGGTTCGGTCGATGAAGACTCCACCGTTCGCTCTGGCAGGACACCCTCACAAACGGCACACTGTAGATGCTCGATCCTTCAATCTCTGGTGGATGCTCCATCTGGGATCGATACTCCCACCACTGCTCCCTCATGATCGGATTCGGTGAATCTGTTTGCTCCATGACCCAGAGGAGCAGCTCTATGTACTCCGGCGCGACTCCCTCCGGGAGTATCGCCACCTTTTCTCTCTGTTGCAGATATTTGGCCATGGATGTCGCCGTCGCCGCTAGTTTGTCCTTGTTGTCAAACCAAGACTGTATCTCCAACATCCTAGCTAGCTTCACAGGGTCGCTATCTGCGATCCTCACGTATCGGTTGTACTCCTCCATCGATCTACTTCTCCACAGCACCTACACTCGCCGGCGGTGGTTTTTGAATGGAAGAGGAGAGGAGCAGCACTAGTTTTGGATTAGAACGGGAGAGGAGCGACGCTGGTTTTGGACTAGAACAGGAGAGGAGGGGCGATGGTTTTGAAATGGAAGAGGAGAGGAGCGACGCTGGATTTAGATTGGAACAGGAGAGGAGTGGCGGTGGTTTAAGAGGAGAAGAGCGGAAGAGCGGCGCTGGTCTTGGAAGTACCTTTTTGTTGTTTTGTGTATTTTGGGTCAAAGTTTGACCACGTACTGTATGTGACAAGAAAAATGTGAATGCATGTCACCAAAAATTGTATCGTTTGGTTCGTATCTGAATGTACTTTCAAATTATATTATTTTTGCAAAGCGAAAATCATGGTCAATTATGACCCAGAATAAAAGGGAGACTAGTTAATGTGGGGTCGCTTTCTTAATTGAAGGGTAAATTGATTTTGATTTTGATCCGATCCTGTGGCATGACCCTCTCGCCCAATCCTAAATCTTTGCCGCACGCTCCTATCCCTCTTCTACATTGCAAAACCACCTCCTCTCCTCTCCATCATCTCCATTCCAAAACCACTGTCTCGCCTCTCCCTCTTCTGATCTTCTCCATTGCAAAACCACCTCCTCTCCTCTCCATCATCTCCATTCCAAAACCACCTCCTCTCCTCTCCATCATCTCCATTCCAAAACCATCGTCTCGTGTCTCCCTCTTCTGATCTTCTCTCCATTGCAAAACCACCTCCTCTCCTCTCCATCATCTCCATTCCAAAACCACCTCCTCTCCTCTCCCTCTTCTCTATTGCAAGACCATCATATCTCCTCCCATCTTCCAAAGCTAGCACCGGACCACTCAGAACGACATCTATGGAGAGGTTGCAGCAGCGAATCAGGCAGATCGCCGGTGGCGACCAGGCAAAGTTAGCCAGGTTGAAGGAGATCCTTAGTTGGTTTGACAATGAGTGGGAGATTTCGAGGACGGTGCAGGCCATGTGGCAATGTATGCCAAAGAGCGAGACGGCGGCGATGAGGGCGGCGATGTACATGTACTCCTCGGCGGCAGTCACGCAGCAGTCCTCCGAGTTCATCGAGTTCTCCTATGGGCGATGGAGCAGACAGATTCGCCCGAGGCGACAGTCAGGCGGAGGTGGTGGGTGTACAGGTCGAAGGTCGAGCACCCAGAGGATAACGGAATCGATCGAGTATGGTGTGCCATTCGTGAGGGTGCAGAGCCAGCCGGAGGCACAGGAGTATTCATTCTCCCACCACAAGAGGAGGCCGGATGGCATGACGTCGCTTCCCCGCCGTTCTCCATGGTTCCCTCGACGCTCACTTCATTTCAGCGGCGGCGGTAGGGTTTAAGGTAAGCTTCTCACTAACCTAATCTTCCACCTGCTCATGCTTACAATCAGTGTGACAGCTAATGAAAATCATGCTTACAATCAGTCTCTGAGTACTACGCCAATCACCCTAAAATAGCTCTGGACCTTTGGGTCAAAGTTGTGACACAATGTACAAATAAAGAAAAATAGATTGGTGCTTCTTTCAGAAAAGAGTACTCCTTAGAAAACTGCCAATATAAGCTACTAGTATTTGGTTAGAGGATTTGCACGAGAAAGATCCGTCCACAGAGAGCGCCACACATCCCACTGGTGGTGGTGGATGCCAATGCGTGCATGCAGCATGGTTGGTGTCGGTAATTTTTACTTGGCACACCTTGCACTCTGCATATATGCCGGGTCCATACGTACATTTGTGCGGTTCCACCAAAATGCAGCTGAATAACCCAGTTTTTACAGATAATGAAAAGCGTGATTACATTATAGTGGCACTAGTTTAGGAAACACACAAAATAAATAGAAGAAAATATTGCGATAGTATCATAGTATGCCATGCTGCAATGGCGAGATGGGCCCTGCGACGCCTCATACGATACGCCTCATACTGGACATCGTCCCAAGTCTCCCAGATACACCTTATGCCAGTGATGAACATCAATGTACAGCAGTAGTACAAGGAGGCGCCTTGAGACATTTAAATCTCTATTTTTGTACATATCAACTAAAATTAAGCACCCCAGTTTGCAGAAACGCTTAAACATTAAAAATGGGACTAGTTGATGAAACATACTTTAACAAAGAGAAGCACTTTCTTTATCTACATTGGAAATGAAATGATAGAGATGACACTCGCTCTATTTTAACTGTATTATTACTTCATTTTATCAGTGACACTAGGGTCGAGCAGGTGGCAAACAAGGTGTACCATGCGTCGCAAGGATGGAGGCCGGGGGTGCTTAGACTGGGATGCTGAAGCTGGCTCTTTCAGTCACCAACATGGATGATTCAATTCGTGGGACCTTTTGGTGCAGTTCACCTAAAATGAAGCAATGTCCCGTGAGCTAGCAGCTCCTTCTTCAATTTTTTTTAAGAAAAGGGCTCCATTCCCGGTTCCATTTCCATCAGAAAACGAAACCCACAGAGCTTCTTCTTCATTAGTTGCAATAAAATTGAGCAACATCAAGGTTGGTTGTGAAGCTCCTCGAATGCTCAACTATAATTTGGATATCATTTGTGCAGTTCAACTAGGATCGAGCGTGAAATGTATATCTCTGTTTGCACAAAAAAGGTGGAAAGGAGGGTGACTAACAAGTGATGAAACATGCATCAAATGAAAAGAAGCATGTTCCTTATCTGAAGGGCAATCCTACAAGGACAGTAGCAATTTCTAAAGTAGTGGCATTGCTAGATATTAGTGTGGGAATTAGGATTAACTATGACAACCGTTAAATACGACATTACTTTGGGCACGGGAGAGTAGACGGACCAGGACAGTTGCATTTCTAACAAAAAGAACCAACTTATCTTAATGGGAAATTTTAGCAGGACATGTAAGAAGTGCCATTGATTCATATTACTGGAGGCATTACATTGAAAATAACATTGGTTTAACATGTCCTTACTTTTAACAGTGCGACTGCTACATTTTACCAGTGGCATTACATAAGAGTGGCTCGGGGCAACAAACATCGAAAAGGATATACAGGTTGGTCCCATTTTTGTTGAGTATAGCCACCTTATCTTTGTGTGAGGCTAGCAAATCTAGTCTTTGGACTTACTCATTGACTTGTCCCCCATTCCCCACTTTCTTTCCTTTTTCAACCAACAGATCAGAATTATATTGAGTTTGTACTGCGTTTCCCTTTATTTCCCTATTAGACCTAGAGACCAGTTGGATAGCCAGTCTCTGCTACTTTTCGCCCCCATTATTTCCTCTTTCGACCAAGTTCTAGATTCAGGTAACAAATCCTCCCCCACCCACCCCCTTTCTTCCTTGTTTGAACCAAGTAGTACTAGATTCGAGTGCATGAACTAGTTTTACCTCTTAAACGTAAAAAATAGGTGGTTTTCAAACAGCCGATCGATCCTATCTATGAGGGGGCCTGAGAAATAGTAAAAGTTACAAATGCAGCAATGTCAGGAGCTCGGGAAGTAGAGCAAGGCCGGTTTCGAAGGAAGTTATACCTAATGGTCGTCGGGATGTCGCTAGGTGGGCGGCGGGAGGCCGGATCTGCCCACACTACGGCAGCAAGGAAGAAGGGGTCGGAGGCCCTCCTCGCTTGATGGTGCTTGGGAGAAAACGGCAAAGCAGGCTGATCGGGGCGCGCATGTGATGGGTAAGAGGCGTCGCCGAGGACGACCGCATGAACGTTGCACCTTCTCACCTTCCCCGATGGAGAGGATCCGGCTGGATCTGTGACCAGCGTTGAGCAGAGAAAGAGAGAGTGTGGCCACCGCTGTCGTGTTTAGATCTAGAGAGGCCGAGACAGTGTGAAGAGAGCAACACTAGCAAGCAAGCGCGGAGGCTCCTGCCTATATAGTGGAGTAGTACTTAGTTTTCTTTTGTCTACCTGAGCCGGCTTGACCTCGTCAATGACTGTCGAAGTCTTCATGCACGTGGCCGGGCGCAGATTGTCATCATTTTGATCTGAGCGCGGATTATAACATATAACACGAAAAAATGCCACATGACAAGAAATCATAACCTCACTGCCCAAAGGAGACAACATGAATCCCGACGGACAAACTAGGCGAGGAACAAAGCTCAAATTAAAGATAAACTTCGTAGAAAAGGGGTTAAATCGATAGATGTCCTAATTAACATAGCGGCTTGACCTAGATGGCAGCCGAGTAGTCCTTTGTTGTGCATGTGCCCCAATGACTAGCCCAACTCGGTTGTCGCTGTTTAACCCTCGCGATGATCGAAACACATGACACATAATTTTGCGAGATGACAAGAAACCTTTTTTTAGATTTCTCACCACAACTACAGCCATGTACAACACAGCCTGCACGATATGTAGACGATAGCCAATCCAGGCGTGTCTGCTGGAGTCTGGTCATATGCATGGACGAACTGATCTTCCGTGTCTTGCAGGGATCGTCCAGGCACCAACGTAGTACAAAACTTCTCTAGTACTATCGCTCGTCTCCCTCTTCTATTAAGTCACCCGACTTGCGGGGCCGGGGAGTGTGCCTATGGTCGGTTCTCAATTGCCGTCCCACATGTGTGTGCGAGCGCAATATGGCAGCGTTCCATTCGGAGAGCACCGTGCCGAACCGACCGACCGTGCAGGGGTGCGGCAGCGAGCAGCGACGGGCGTGCTATATACTCCGTACATGTGTACCGCCGTTTTCTAGATGCTTTGCTCCATGGCGCGGGCGCAATCCATGGATACAAAATTAGTATAATGTATACTATTTAAAAGTCGAGGGCGGGGCTTTTCCTGCCCGGTAGGCGGCGGGACAGTTCCGCCTAGTCGGTTCAACAGAGACGCGAGAAGACGAGGGAGTAGGCTGCTACAAACGTAGGGCTGTGTGATTTGACAGCGAGTTACTGCTGGACAGGTGGGCCCCTGTGATTTGACTTGCCATTATCATTTTAACTGCGGTGCTACGACCGCCGTGAGTCTCCCGATTCCTGACCACCTCCATACAGGTGCCTCTCCCAATGCTCCACCATGTAGTAGAGGCTGGCTCTTGCATGAGAGCCCACTTCTCCACTTTTTCCTTGCCTCTCTTTCCTCGACATATGCAAAAATGCCATGTAAGCGCACTATTGTACTTACTTGCTCCTCTGGTGTAACCTTGCCACATAGGCATAAAGTCGATGTGGCAAGTTAATCAGAAGAGAGGACTAGTTTGGTGACCCAAGGAAGAAAGCGGTGCTAAGCGCGTGTACCTAGGTGAAAAGACAATTTTGAGTCTATAGCTAATTAAATGAAGCAAACTTAGCAACACCATTTCATTGGAAGAGGTGACTCCTTGGCAAATGCAATAAATACTAGTACTCCCTGTGTCCCATTATATAAGAACGTTTTGACACTACACTAGTGTCAAAAGCGTTCTTATATAGAGACGGAGAAATCTGAAAGAAAGAGATAGAGAGGAGTGAGGAGTCTGGACTGGGGGTGTCGGATAGCGGACTATCATCATCGGCCGGACTCCAAGACTATGAAGATACAAGATTGAAGACTTCGTCCCGTGTTCGGATGGGACTTTCCTTGGTGTGGAAGGCAAGCTTGGCGATACGGATATGTAGATCTCCTACCATTGTAACCGACTCTGTGTAACCCTAGCCCTCTCCGGTGTCTATATAAACCGGAGGGTTTTAGTCCGTAGGACGAATAACCATTACAACAATCATACCATGGGCTAGCGTCTAGGGTTTAGCCTCCTTGATCTCGTGGTAGATCCACTCTTGTACTACCCATATCATCAATATCAATCAAGCAGGAGTAGGGTTTTACCTCCATTGAGAGGGCGAACACAGGTAAAAACATCGTGTCCCTTGTCTCCTGTTACCATCCGCCTAGGCGCGCGGTTGGGGACCCCCTACCGAGATCCGCGGTTTGACACCGACATTGGTGCTTTCATTGAGAGTTCCTCTGTGTCGTCACCGATAGGCTTGATGGCTTCATCAATCAACAACAACGTCGTCCAGGGTGAGACTTTTCTCCCCGGACATATCTTCGTGTTCGGCGGCTTTGCACTGCGGGTCAATTCACTTGGCCATCTGGAGCAGATCGAAAGCTACGCCCCTGGTCATCAGGTCAGATTTGGAAGCCTAAACTTCACGTCCGACATCCGCGGAGACTTGATCTTTGACGGATTCAAGCCACAGCCGAGCATGCCACACTGTCACGATGGGCATGATCTAGCTCTGCCGCCGGACAGTACCTTGGAGGCCGAACACGAATCCGCTCTGACCCATAGCTCGGAGCCGACTGTGCAGATCGAGGACCGGTGGCTGGACACCGCCTCGAGAGCTACAACTGCTACGGCGATGGAGCCGAATACCGACCTTGTCCTCTGCAAAGCTCGTGACTCCGAGCTGCCGGACTCCTTGCCGGACTCTGAACCTCCTGCGCCCCTGCCAACCGAATCCGATTGGGCGCCGATCATGGAGTTCACCGCTGTGGACATCTTTCAGCACTCGCCGTTTGGCGACATCCTGAACTCACTAAAGCACCTCTCGTTATCAGGAGAACCCTGGCCGGACTGCGATCAGGATGGTTGGGATGCGGACGACGAAGAAATTCAAAGCCCACCCACCACCCACTTTGTAGCCACTGTCGACGATCTAACCGACATGCTAGACTACGACTCCGAAGACATCGGCGGTATGGGCGGCGATGCGAGGCGATCAGAACCAGCGCCTACGAGGGCGCTGGAAGACCACCTAAATCATCGACATATACATGGTGGACACCCCAAAGGATGGGGACGGCGAAGAAGCAGCGGAGGGAGATTCCTCTAAGAAATAGCCCAAGCACCGACGTCAGCGGCGCCGCTCTAAATCCCGCCACAGCAAGAATGGAGATTCCGGGACCGGAGATAATAACACCCCAGAGAGTGCCAAAGACAACCCCCTCCAGCAAGATTCAGCACAGGAGGACGGGGAAGCCAGCCCTTAAGAGAGAGCGACAGATGAGGAGGATGAAAATTACATGCCTCCCTCCGGAGACGAGGCAAGCCTCAACGACGACGAATTTGTCGTGCCCGATGATTCCGTCGAACAAGAGCGTTTTAAACACAGGCTAATGGCCACGGCGAACAGCCTAAAGAAAAAGTAGCAACAACTTCGAGCTGATCAAGACCTGCTGGCCGACAGATGGACCGAGGTCCTCATGGCCGAAGAGTATGAACTCGAACGCCCCTCCAAAAGCTACCCAAAATGCAAGTTGCTCCCCCGACTAGAGGAGGAAGCATACAAACCTTCATCACCGGCGCTGTCTGGCGGACCGAGCACCCGTGGCGCAGCGAGAGGCATCTAGGCCCTCCATCAGGACCGTACCCCGACATCGCTCGAAAAGTATGAAGCTACGAGGGAATGCGCCGGACTTGCGAGACATATTGGAGGACAAGGCAAAACAATCAAGATCTATCTACGGACCACGTGGGTGCCCCACAATCCACGACGACTACCGTCGCGCCGGATACAGCAACTCCGGTCGGGCCGAACACAGCAGACAAAGCTCCCTTGAGCTACATCGTGATATTGCCCAGTATAGAGGCGCCGCACACCCACTCTGCTTCACAGACGAAGTAATGGATCATCAAATCCCTGAAGGGTTGTAAGTGCATCTAGTGCCCCTTAGTGATTTTGGTGTATTGAAGACTTATAGGTTAAGGGACTGATGCATTTGTGAGTGTACACAGGTCTATAAGTCTATGAGGAGTTTGAGAAATCGACCCTAAAATGAAGTTCTCCGGTGAAGACTTTGATATTACGAAGACTTTACGAAGACTTTGAAAGTGAAGAAATTGGTGTGACCTTGAAGACTTGGTATTCATTTGAGGAACATGAAGCGTGAAGACTTTTGTTTTCGTAGTTTCATTTTCTCTTTCTTGAGTCATAGCAAACACCGTCTTGTTAAAGAAATTAGAAATACTAAGGAAAAATTTCCATGTGATGCTCAACTCAAAATCCTACACCTACCAATCCCTTGAGTGAAGCCTTTGGAAATCTCATATAGTTTAGTCAATTTCTTGATGTGAGACGCAGTTCTTACAGTCCTTTGAGGACTTCTTTCGACTAAGGAGTTAGGAATTCGCCGGTCTGAATTGCCTACCTGATGAGAACATGATAGCCACGAGGAATTTGAGAGTCAAATTTCCGACCGTTGTTGTCTTCTTGGCTGTCCCAAAAATCTTATCCACCTAACGGTCATATCATTGAAGGGCATTTATGTCTTATCATGTCGGGCTGCTCCTAGGCTATAAATAGCCGCCCCTACAACCACTAGCTGGTTGGCTGCTCCAAGAAGAACTTGACACTTGTCATTTGAGAGCAACCCATCCTCAGGGACTTTGGCGAAAATCATCAAGTGAGAAAACCCAAACCAAACCCCCACAAGCGCAAAGTGATTGAGCATCATGAAGAAATTGATCCTGCGTGGATCCGGCGCTTATTACCTTTGAAGAATGTGCTTCTTCCAGACGGTTAGGCGTCAAGGTCTAAACATCCAAGAGGAATTGTGGATCACCGAGTGACCAAGTCTGTGAAGGTTTGGAAGTCACTGAAGACTTACCATGAGTGATTGGGCGAGTGCATGGCCTTAGTTCAAGGAGAATACGGTGAGGACTGGGTGTCTGAGCTGCGTGCTTTCGATGGTTGGGTGTCCGGGACTGCGTGTCCTTGAGTTTAAATACTCAGCCGCTCCAACAGGGCGTAAGCCCAGAGACAGCAGTTGGAACTGGTTTACCAAATCATTGTCTTCACCAACTAAGCTGGTTCTATTTCCTCAACCCTTTCATTTCCTCATTCTTGTGTTGAGTGTTTGTTCATATCGTGCTTGAAGACTTTGGTGAAGACTTTCTCAATTTCCTCAGTTCAATTTCTTCAGTCTGTTTGTCTTCATCTTGTGTATCCTGTGATTACGCTTTCTGTACTCCGTGCTTGTCTTCATTTCATCATGATGACCATGCTTGTATTCCGTTATGCTTACTTCTGAGTACTTATTCCGCTGCAAGTAGTTCTTCGCTAAGGAATTTCCTCACCGGCAAATTCCTCAGTGAAGAATTCATAAAATCGCCTATTCACCCCCTCTAGTCGATATAGCACTTTGAATTGGTATCGAGCAAGGTACTCCCTTGTTACGTGTGATTTTGGTTTAACCGCCTAGAGTTTTAGTTATATGTCGCCCTGCGGTATGATGAAAGTGACATGCCCTATCTTTGGCGGTCATGACTATCCCAAGTGGAAGGCCATGATGAGAGCGCCTCATGGCAATGAACAGCGAGTGTGGACCGTCAACGAGATTGGTCTTCTTGATCTATGCAAGATGGCGGGCGCTGATGATATTCGCAAGTACACTCGACTTGACATCATGGCGAAGGATATCATCTGTTCTGCCTATCCGAGAGATCAATTTGGGTGCATTATGCATCTTGGCAATTGAAGCTCATACGGGACCGAATCTCGATGTCTATGAAGGTCATCGAACCCGTCATGATCCCTGGTTTGAGGACTTCAAGGAATCTCTCAAAAGCGATAACTTCGAGCGAATCATCATCTTCGCATCATGTCTCATGGCGAGCGGTCTTTGAGGTAACGAATGCTCCTCATCCGAGTTTTGTGACGATGAATCGATAATGATGAATCGATAATGATGAATCGATGATGATATTGAATCTTGTTATACCAAACTTGTTTGCATTGCCACTAAACAACAAAGCGGCTTTGGAACAAGTTCAAAACATGCTAGACAAAAGTGATGATATGTTGCATAAAGAAATGGATCGATCAAAAGCATTGGGTGAATGTCTTGGAGAATTCACTCCAAGTTTGACGCCCGTCAAGATCAACATAATACCCTCTTGACTGATCACGAGAAGGTTTCTTCTGAATCTTTTCAAAGAAAGGAAGATCTTGAAAAGCTAAGAGTGTGTTATGAAGATATTCAGAAGGAGCGCGATTCATTACTAGCTCAACAAATCGGCGCTTCTCAGGAAGAATTTGTTCCTCCATGCTTAAAGTGCATTGAACGTGAATCTGCTAATTCTTCACCTGAATGTTCAAATCCTTCAACTGTTACAAATTCTTCACCTGCCTCTACTATCACTAATTCCTCATCGAGGACATTGCTAGTATCCTTGACAATGCGAGGGCTGAAGGAATTGTACATGATGAGCATGTACAAAATCCTCAAAGGGCATCGAGACACTTTGTGATGTGCTTAAAAGCGAGATCCTCAATGAAACCCTAGGAAAGAGGTATTGCCTTTGAGAGGAAACTCAATGCTGATGGAACATATTGGAAGCTTTGGCGGTACCCCAAAACCTCATGGAGTTGCTGCAAAGGGACCTCGATTGATCCATCTAACTTATCGGCTTTACATGTGAATCTCCTCATTCTTACGATGAGTCATTTGACTCAACTATAAACTGTTCAAAAATCAGAATGGTGAAGTATTTGCTAGATATGTTGGCACTAAGCTGCGAGAGCAGTTCTGAGGAGTCTGGACTAGGGGTGTCGGACAGCGGACTATCATCGTCCGCCGGACTCCAAGACTCTGAAGATACAAGATTGAAGACTCCGTCCGTGTCGGATGGGACTTTCCTTGGCGTGGAAGGCAAGCTTGGCGTCTGGATATGTAGATCTCCTACCATTGTAACCGACTACATGTAACCCTATCCTCCTCCGGTGTCTATATAAACCGGAGGGCTTTAGTCGTAGGACACAACATACATTACAACAATCATACCATAGGCTAGCTTCTAGGGTTTTATAGCGCCCTCGATGCGGCTATATCTCCCCGATGTCGAAGCACGACTTAGAGCATAACGCATTGAAAGCAATGTCGCAAGTGAGGTAATCTTCACTCAACCCATGTAATACATAAGGAAATAGATACATAGTTGGCTTACAATCGCCACTTCACACAAATACATGAATAAAGCATTCCATCATCCAGATACAATCAAGGTCCGACTACGGAACCAAAATAAAAGAAGAACCCCAAATGCGACAAAGGTCCCGATCATTTAGCTGGGCTCCACTCTTGATCAACTAGAACGAAACCACACAAAGGGCAAGATCTTCATCGAGCTCCTCCTTGAGCTTGGTTGCGTCACCTGCTAGGTAACATAGGCACCTGCAAACTGGTTTTGGAAGTATCTGGTGAGGCACAAGGACTCAGCAATCCCATTACCATGGGTATCAAGACTAGCAAAGCTTAATGGGAAAGGAAGGGGTAAAGTGGTGAGGTTGCAGCAGCGACTAAGCAAGTATGGTGGCTAACATACGCAAAGAAGAGCGAGAAGAGAAACAAGCGGAGCGATCGTCAACTAGTAATGATCAAGAGGTGATCACGAACTCCTACTTCGTCAAGCATAACACGAAACCATGTTCACTTCCGGACTCCGCGAGAAGAGACCATCACGACTACTGCAGCGGTTGATTCGTTTTAATTCGGATCGGTGTCAAGTTATCTACAACGGACATTAACAAATTCCCATCGCCACATTACATGAGGCACGGCTCTCGAAAGTTTATACCTGCAGGGGTGTCCCAACTTAGCCCATGACAAGCTCTCACGATCAGCGAAGGAATAGACCTTCTCCGGGAAGACGGATCAGTCTCGAAATCCGGTTTACAAGACATTTCGACAATGGTAAAACAAGACCACCAAAGCCTCCCGATCGCCGACAATCCCGATAGGAGCTGCACATATCTCGTTCTCGTGGAAACACGGATGAGGCAGACTCTGAGTAAAACCAGACTTGAGTTTCCCGAGGTGGCCCTTGGTGGCTCGGTTAGGACCAACACTTAGACAAGCAACGGCCCGGGGCTAAACTAAAGATGACCCTCGGGTTGGCCGACCGAGGAAAGGGATAGGTGGTGGTGAGGCAAATGGTAAAACCAAGGTTGGGCCTTGCTGGACAAGTTTTATTCAAAGCGCGAGCTGTCGGGGGTCCCATAAATCACCCGACCGCGTTAGGAGCATAAAAATCCGGGAACATAACACGGTATGGCGGAAACTAGAGGCGACAAGAGTGGAACAAAACACCGGGCATAAGGCCGAGCCTTCCACCCTTTACCAAGTATATAGATGCATTAATAATATAAGAGATATTGTGATATCCCAACATAACCCTGTCCACCATGGAGAAATCTTCAACTTCACTGCAGCTAGCAGCGCTATAAGAGGGCTGAGCAAGCGGTAACATAGCCAAACAACGGATTGCTAGGAATGGTGTCAAGGTTAGAGGTTCATGGCAATATGGGATGGCTTGATAAATAGGTAATAGGTAGCGCAGCATAGCGATAGAAACGAAGCAACTAGCATAGCAATGATAGTAGTGAGATCGGTAGCGGTCATCTTGCACGAAATCCGCTAGGAAGAAGAGCGAATCCATGAAGAAGGCGAGCGGGAGTAGTCGAGCGATACTCACGATCACAACATTCTTTGGAACTAGAAGCAACACTGGAAAGAAACAAACAACATGGTAAACACACAAGCATAAACATGGCATGATGCACAAACAAGTATGATGCATGTCGGTTTAATGCGGCATGGCATGGCAAAGTGCAACACACAATACTACAAGTTAAGTGGAGCTCAATATGCAGCGAGTTGCATATTGACTATGGCTACCACATCAAGTTATTTAGTTAGCTCTCGTTTAGGTACACAACAATGTTAAATGTTGTTAAACATGGCAAGGGTGAAACATAAGTAAACTAACTATTTAGGCAAGTTTAAATGAGGCGGAACAACAAACAACAATTCCAGAAAATCCTCATGTGCATATTTTAGATTTGGTACTGTTCTGCCCTAAAACATATTTTAAAGTTGTTAAACAGGAAAATAGAGTGGACCATGTTAAACTAGGCATTTTCCACCCCATTTACATATAAAGTTTATTTAAAAGCGAGACAGCGGTTATTTAGTTATGAAATAAATCATTTTAACATGGCATTTGAGCAAATTTAATCAAACAACATTTTTAACATTTTTAAACATGGGTGAAAGTGGCAAATTATTAATCTACACAAAATTCTAAGCAGTTTACATGTTAAAATCATTTACATATGATGCATAGTTTGTGAGTTTATTAAATGCATGATCTAGAGGGACTTTCTGTAAATCTGTAATTCACTGGATAAATAGACAAATCTGTCCAGGAAAAAAAACACTATGGGCCGAAACTGGCTAGCCCGATAGGTGAAAAAAAACACAAGAGGAGGCGCATGGGGTCTGCTCACCCATAGGCTAGGCCCGATCGATGGGGAGGAGGCTGTCGGGGCTGGGCACAGGGGCGCTAGCCTGCTAGCTGGTCAGCAGAGCGAAGCGGGCGCTGAAGCGAGCGTCGCTTCGTCTGAAGCGAAGGACACAAGCGGCGAGCTTGAGCGTCTGAGTCAGTGGCGGATGGAGCTCCTGCTCCGGCGACGCTGGCGCGGATCCGGCAGGAAGGGCCGTGGCTGGAGGAGGCGGCAGATCAGCGGATCCGAGGCGAGGAAGAAGCGCGGACGGCGTTGAAAACTCGGTGACCATGGCGATTCTTGCTGCTCTGGCTGGACAGGCTAAGCGGCGAAGGAGCTCCAGCAGGGACTGCATGGAGATGAAGCAGGGCGAGCGACCTTGAGGACCGATCGGCGAGTAGCAGGCGGCGGCGGCTCTTGCCGAAGGGATCAAGCGGCGTGGTGACATGACCTCCGTGGTGCGGAAGCGGCAGGAGGCGGCGGGACTCGGCGAGGATGGCTCGGCGGGAGAAGGAGGCGCTCGATGGTGGTTGGGCTAGGGGATCGAGGAGATGGTCGGAGCTGCTTTGGTTGCGGCGGGAGAAGTGGCTCGGGGTCATGGACGATCGAGGAGGCGAAGCGAGTTGGATCGAGGAGGCCTCGGGTGGAGTCTGGTTGGTGGGATTGGATCGGGGAATGAGGGGATCCCAAGGAAGGCGGTAGGTGGGTGGGTGGCGGTGAATGAGATGGATGGGACAAGGGAGAAAATCTAGGGTTTGGTCGATTATAGGTAGGGGACTGAGTGCGGACTAATCCGGTCCGTTTGATTATAATCGGTGATCGAGAAAATACAGGTTAGGAAGCCCGAATAAGAAAAGCGGGGATGTTTATAGGCGTTAGGGATGATCCGAACCAGCGGTAATGACTGCCGGGTCGGGTTCGGGAAGTTTGGACGGCGTGAGGGCTGCGAGCTGGCAAGAGAGGTTAATCGAGCGAGGTCAAGTGTGAAGCGAAAAAATCAATTAGTGCAGAGCGGTCAAAGGCAAAGCGGTCGAGGGAAGGTGATGAAGGCAAAGGGAGAAAGCGGCAGCGACGAGCGAATGCAAGTTTTAAAACATGGCGGCAGCAGTGCCGATGCAATCACGAATGATGAGATGATGAAATGCAAGACATGAACAAAATGCAAAACAAAAAAAAACAAAAACCCAACCACGGAGGAAAATTCAAAACACATCTCCGGAAAAGGCAAAAGTCAGATTCTGAGATATGGAAAGTTGTATCCAGGCGTTCTGAGGTTTAGCCTCCTTGATCTCGTGGTAGATCCACTCTTGTACTACCCATATCATCAATATTAATCAAGCGGGGCGTGAGGTTTTACCTCCATCGAGAGGGCGAACACAGGTAAAACATCGTGTCCCTCGTCTCTGTTACCATCTGCCTAGGCGCCAGTTCGGGACCCCCTACCGAGATCCGCGGTTTGACACCGACATTGGTGCTTTGATTGAGAGTTCCTCGTATGCGTCACCGATAAGCTTGATGGCACCTTCAACCAACAACGCTGTCGGTGAGACTTTTCTCCCGGATAGATCTTCGTATTCGGCGGCTTCGCTGCGAGCTAATTAAGCAGCCATCTGGAGCAGATCGAAAACTTCGCCCCTGGCGTCGGTCGGATCACGGAAGCCCTAAACTTCACGGCGGTGTCACGGAGACTTGATCTTGACGGACCCGAGCCACAACAAAGCAGCGCCCGCCTTTGTTGCGATGGGCATGATCTAGCTCTGCCGCCCGAGCGGTGCCTTGGTGACCCGCTGCGAATCCGCTTGACCATTAGTCGGAGCCGATCGCCAGATCGGTCGGTGGATGAAGCGCCGCCGGGGCTTCAACATCCCGGCGATGGGCGAACACTAATCTTGTCCCTACGAAACTTCGTGATTCCGGCGCGGACTCCATGCGGACTCCGAACCTCCCGCGCCCTACCAATCGATTCGGATTGGGCGCGGTTATGGAATTCACCGCCACGGACATCTTCAATACTCGCCTTTTGGCGATATCTTGAATTCACTAAAGCATCTCTCGTTATCGGGAGAGTCCTGCGGACTATGGCTAGGATGGTTGAAGTGCAGACGACGAAGAAATTGAGCCCACCCACCACCCACTTTGTAGCCTTGTCGACGATCTAACCGACATGCTAGACTACGACTCCGGCGACATCGGCGCTATGGGCGGCGATGCGGAGCGAACGAGAACCAGCACCTACGAGGCTTTGGAAGACCACCTCGTCATATGACATATACATGGTGGACACCCCAAAAAGCGAGGGCGGCGAAGAAGCGCGAGGCGAGACTCTTTAAAAAGCAGCCCAAGCGCCGGCATCAGCGGCGCCGCTCTAAATCCGCCACAGCAAGAATGGAGATTCGGCATAGGAGATAATAATACTCGGAGAGTGCGAAGACAATCCCCTCGGCAAGACTCAAGCGAGGAGGATCGAAGCAAGCCCTCATGAGAGGCGGCAGCCGAAGGTTGAGGATCATAACTATATGCCTCTCTCGAAGGCGAAGCAAGCCTCAATGATGATGAATTAAATCGTACACGAGGATCCCGTCGAACAAGAGCACTTCAAGCGCGGGCTTATCACCACGACAAACAGCCTAAAAAAAAGAAAGCAACGACTTCAAGCTGATCGGGACCTGCTGGCGATCGATGGACCAAGGTCCTCGCGGCGAAAGTATAACTTCGAGCGCCCCTCAACAGTTACCCAAAGCGCAAGCTGCTCCCCGATTACGGGAGGAAGCATACATACCTCCATCACCGGCGCGATATGGCTGACCGACCACCCGTGGTCGTGAAGAAGGCATCGGGCCCCAGCCAAGACCGTACCCGGCATCGCTCCAAAAGTCTGAAGCCAAGAGGAGCAGCGCGGACTTGCGAGATATATTGGAGGACAAAGCAAGGCAATCCAGATCCATCTACGGATCACGTGGGCGCCCGACCCACAGCGAATACCGCCGCGCGGATACAATGACCTGGCGGGCGAGCACAGCGAGCGCGTCTCTCGAGCTGCGTCGCAATATTTCTCAACAGGCGCGCACACCCACTATGCTTCAGCGAAGTAATGGATCATCAAATCCTGAAGGTTTAAACCCGTAAACATTGAATCCTACGATGGCACAACAGACCCAGCGGTTTGGATAGAAGATTATCTTCTCCACATCCATATGGCCGGCGGACGATCTCCACGCCATCAAGTACCTCCCTCAAGCTTAAAGGACCAGCTCGGCATTGGCTTAACAGCCTGCCCGCGAGTCAATTAGGTCTTTGGGAAGACACGGAGGCCGCATTCCTTGATAACTTCCAAGGCGCGTGTATGCGACCACGAGCGCCGATGACCTAAGCACATCATTCAGCAGCCAGACGAATCGGCGGACAATTACGGATACGGTTCTTGACAAAGAAAAACCAAATCGTCATTGTCCGGATCGAGAGGCCCTTGCAGCCTTCAAACATAACATCCGGGACGAATGGCTAGCCCGGCACACAGGGGCAGGAAAAGCGAAATCCATGGCAGCCCTCACGCCGTTAATGACCGCTTTTGCGGGAGAGGACAGCTGGCTAGCTCGCGCAACAATCTCCGTAAAAATTCTGGCGGTCCGGATACTAAGGACAACAACGGCGAGTCGCGTCGAAACAAAACAAAGCGCCGCGTGCTTGGCGGCGATAAGGAGGATCTGGCGATCAGCGCCGGATTAGAGGCTCTAAACCGGTCGCGGATGAAGCCATTCAAAGAACCACTCGGGTCCGTCAATCTGGACCGAATACTCGACCGCTTATGCGGATACATGGCACCTCTGAAAAGCCAGCTAACCACACTAATAGAGATTGCTGGGTGTTCAAGCAGGCAACAAGTTAATTGCGAAAACAATGACAAGGGGCTAAACAATGACGGCGAGGAAGAGACCCGACCGCCCGAACAATAGAGGACGAAGGTTTTCCCCACAAGTGCGGACGGTGAATATGATATCTGCGACCCATATACCCAAGAGGGAGAGAAGCGCGCTAAAGGGCGTCTGGCGATGGAGCGATCGCCCGAAGTTCAATCCATGGTCCTCTTGTCCGATCACTTTCGATCGAAGAGACCATCCGACCAACATCGCCATGGCGGATTCGCGCGTGGTTTTAGATCCAATCGTCGATGGATTTCACCTCACGAGAGTCTGATGGGCGGCGGCGATAACTGAACCTGCTTTATCGGGATCGGTCGCAAAATGGGCATAGACCCTCAAATTAAACCTACAAAGACAACCTTTAAAGGTGTCATACACGGAGTGGAAGTCAACTGTCAGCTCAGTCCTGCTGGAAGTGGTCTTGGATCCCGGATAATTTCGGGCGAAGAGTTAATCTTGACATAGTCCCGTTCGCGGCGGCTATCACGCTCTGCTCGGACGAACGCGTTTACAAAATTCAGCAGCGGTGCCGCATTACGCATACCTAAAGCTCAAGATGCGAGGCCCTCGTGGAGTCATCACGGTCAATGGGAATCTGGGCGCTCCCTCGGACGGAGGAACATCTGGCGGCTCTCGCGGCGAAGTACAAAGTAGCCTCTTAAGGCAATTCTCGATCCGGCCGTTAAACGGCGGATCTGACAAGCAGCGCCGAAGCAATACCAGCCAAAACCACAGTGCGATCGAGCATGCGTAGCAATCGGCTAACCCTCGCCAGCGCATGATCGCAATAATAACACTCCGCGTACATCATTATGCTTTGGAGATACCATGGGCACGGGGAGGGGCACGATGCATAGCGGACCCAGTGCGATTCGACCACACCGGGGCTCGCAAGTGTGCCCCCCTTTTTTATTTTATTTATTTCCCTTCTTTGTGTACACAGGACTCCGTTAACCAGAGGCCCTGTCCGGCGATGAACCTGCCGAACTCATAATGCAACAGTCAGGGACGAAAGAAGGCTGCGACGAACATTCAGGTGGTCTCAATTATGAGCATTAAATTCGATTATATACACCAAGTCCGCAGCTCACCCCTGGAGGGGGACATGTTTACTTAGTCCAAATCCCTTGCTTACCGCACTATTTGTATCAGTCCGCTCTACTAGCAGACTTTCTTTCATTAATAATGCAGCACCTTTTTGATTGCAATTGCATTAACTTTTATATATATGCTCATTATATGACATCTTGCGCCCGTATATTTTAGTGCGGCCCTAATCGCGAGGGCTTGTGTTCCCCACTCTATGGTGTGATAAGTCCGAACACTTTCACAAGTCGGCACCCGAACTTATAGCATTATATGAATCGGCTCGAATCATGTCTTGGGTCAATAGTTGGGTTTGCCGGCTCCCACGTTTTCGTGCCTTACATTCCCTTACATCGGCTAAGATGGCCTTTGGGAGAACCACTGCGATTGCGCCCGGTTGAGCCGAGCAGCGCCTCGATCTGAAAGCTAAAACTGGCCTGGCATGATAAGGCGAGGCGAGTCGCTGTTCGAGAGGTTTTTCGGGTCCTTAAAGACTCACGCCGCTTGCGAGTTCGGACAATGTCGGCGAAGGCGTGGATAGCGCCCGGATTCGGTCTTCGAATACCGGGGCTTCGCTTGAAATTAAAATTATAGAATTCTATGGCTAGGTGAGAGTGTTCAAGCACTATAAGTCCGGTTGCCTTGTTCGTTGTGTTGAGCGCCTCCCTCGATGGACCCAACAATGGGAACAAGAGTGCTCAAGTTTATCCTGAACACCCAGCACTCGTGGCTTGGGGGCTGAAGCCATCGACTTGCCATCTCTCAGATTTTATAAACGGCCGCACAGAAGGTAATATTTTAAATTAAAAAAGCGTTGCTCAAAGCGCACATGAACAAAGTTTCAGCGCACAGGATGATACATAGCAAATTCACTCAAAGATTACATCTCTAGGGCACTCATCCGCAATATCGCGGGCTCCCTTCAGGATAGATTTATAATACATTTCGGGCGTGCGATACTCCTTGCCCGACGGCGGTGGGTCCGTGAAGCTTCTCGCATCAACCTGCCCCATTGCACCTTTGTGCGGGCGAGGGCCAGCGGCGCCTTCAATACTGGCGGGCGCTTGATGACATCCACCGAGGGCATGCATCCACCAGCCGCCCGCAGGCCAAAGTAGCTCCAGGCATGGCCTGTCGAAGCCACACCGGACTATAAGGCCCTTCATGGCCCCTTGAGCTACCTTGTCGAGTTCGACCAGCTGCTTCAGCTGGTCGCTTGGGGGCACCGGTGTCGGCCTCGGCATCTTGAGACTAGAAGACTTTTCGTCGAGCTCCCTCCTCGCCATGATAGAATCTTGGCGGCATCGGGCGCCTCTGGCGGCAGATCTGCAAGCGCCCTAGAGAGCTCGAATGCGGGTAAGCGTTAGGTATTTTACATTAACATGCTTGCTTTGCATGAAAAATGCCTTACCGCGCTATTTTCTTTACATCTTCAACCTCTGAAGGGCCTTCTGGGCCTCGGCCTTGGCGGACTTGGCACTTTCGAGAGCCGAGGCAAGCTCGGACTCTCGAGTCTTGGAGTCACGCTCCAAACTCTCATGTTTCTCCATGAGAGCCTGGAGCTCTTGCCGTACTTCCGCCACCCATGCCTCCTGCTTTTCTCTCTCTGCCCGTTCCGCGGCCGCACTGCGTTTGGCCGCGGACACAGCCTCCTTCAGGGTTGCCACCTCTTCAGTGGCCCCTGGAATACACATATTATCCTTGTTAATTATATTGCAACCAAAATCCTTTTCTGTAAGGTAACTATTCAAAGTGGTGTTACTCACCTTCTTTGTCCTCGAGGTGCTTCTTGGCATGGCCGAGCTCTTGCTCGGACCGCTCGAGATCTTGCTTTAGCACATCGACCTCCGCCGTTAATGTGGCAGAGCTCAGCAGCGCAGCCTGCAAACCCATATTGACATATTTTAAGCAACCCTGTTAGATCCTCAGTCCGGCTTTTTTCCGAACACCGAACTAAGCATCAGGGGCTACTATCTATGCGGTATTACATTACATAATTTTAACTTCTTACCTCAAAGCCTGTTAGAAGGCTGCTGTAGGCTTCGGTCAGCCCGCTTTTGGCGAGCTGAACCTTTTGAATCACCGCGCTCATGATAGTGCGGTGTTCTTCCTTGATGGAAGCACCTTTAAGCGCCTCCAACAAGTTATCCGGCGCCTCCGGTTGGACGGAGGCGCGCGGTGTCCGATCTTGCCCTTCTTTCGAAGGGCGCTTGCGGACTCTGGAACCACTGCGGGTTCGGTGTAGAGTCGGCGCAAAGTCGGAGGCTGCGGCGGCGCCTCTGGAGCCTCCTCCTGATGGGTCCCTCTCTGGGATCCCACCTCGGCGTCATCGTTGGCGCGTGGGGTAGAGGCAGTCGGAAGTGAATCCACATCCGACGGGGCCAACGACCCGCTCGATGAGTCGGGGAGATCGTCATCGGCCGGACTACGGACAGAATGCGGCGTTAGAAGGACACTACGCGACATAAAAGATATTGCATATAAAGGATCCGGATACTGACGATCTTGCCGTACGCCTGGCCCTTGGAGGCCATTCATCCTCGCCAACGTTGGTGTTGGCGAAACTGTCCGGGGGGATAGTTCTCCCCCTCTTGGACCCTTGGCCTCCTTATTGGAAGCCTTCCTCTTCTTCTCTCCCTCTTACGGGAGAAAACTCCTAAATCCTTGGGGAGGAGTCCGCCTAATCGTCGGACACTGATTGCGGGAACTCTTTGAGTCCCGGCCACCTTCTTGGCCTTCTTCTCGGCACCACATGCGGTGCGGAACTACAGCCCTGCTAAGCAGGCGTCACTTGGGTGTTCGGCATGGGGCCGGGATGATAAGCTGCTGGCCTTCTCCATCCATTCTGTCAAAGGAAAGGAAAGAATGAAACCCTCTTATAATCAATTCGATTACTACAAAGTGTCCTGTAATGGGGTTGAATCACTTACCTCGCAGTTGGATCTGCGAGCTGAATCCGCGATCTTCCGTCGCGGATGCGGAACCGGCACCCTTAACAGCACCCTCGAGCGCCTTCATATGTCATATCGAAGAGCCGCTCAGCGCTGGTGCTGTTCGGATTGAACTCCCAGATTGAATGCCCGTTCTTGGCATGGGAGAATCCGGTGGATGAGCATGACTTGGACCACGTCGGCGAGCCTGAGCTTATTGCTCACCGGCCACGGATGCGGTTGAGTCCGTCACCTCCTTGAATCGCCCCACAGCAAGCCCTTCTCTTTCCGGGAGGTGAGCTGCGTGGGAACGCCAGATCTAAACTTCGGGGGCCGCCGCCCATGTGGGCTTCGCGGCTCGGTGATGTAGAACCACCCGATTGCCACCTTGGCGGAGTCCACGAAGCCCCGCCGAGCCAAAGGGCGTTGGGTAATTTGCAACATGGCGCCTCCGCATTCGCTTGCGTACCCAGCACAACCTTGGCTTGAGGTTGAAGGTCTTGAGCCACGAGCCAAAGTGGGGCGGATGCGAGAGGAAGGCCTCGCACACGACGGCGAATGTCGAGATGTTGAGATGAAGTTGGCGCGGATCGTGGAAATCCGGCCGTAATAGAACATGAGCCCCGGACGAATGGATGGGCGGAAAGCCCATCCGCGAAGGAAGTGGGGAAGGAAGGCGACCTCTCGTGAGGCCCGGGGTAGGGACGAGCTGCCCCTCGTCGGGCAGCCCGATCTGCGATATCGCCGGAAAGATATCCGATCTTTGCGCTTGATCTGGTGATGTGCTCCTCCTTAGCGGTGGAGGCCAACCATTTGCCTCCGCTCCGGACATGGTCGGAGAAGGTCGGCGAGATCTTGTGACTTAGGCGTTGGAGCTTGAGTGCTGCGGAGATGGATAAGCAAAGGAGGAAGAAGGCGTAGGTGAGAAGGTAAATCCTTATCCCTTATATATAGGCGGACGAAAACTATGCGTCCCGCTGGCCTGATAAAACTCGCTTATCTCCCAAGCGCCACCATCAATGGCGCGGTTGGGTTACCCACGTCCGTATTGATGAGAATCCCGGAATAAGGGGAACACGATCTACTGCCGACAAGGCGTGCCAAGAAACCACTTCGCTAAGCGTTTGAGGTGGTATAGCAAAAAGCGATTCAAACAAAGGCTTGGTAGCGGTGTGATGTCACGCCGCATAATCGTCGGCAGATTGGACTGGTGTACATTTTATTCTCTCTACGGTAGAATGTGGAATTTATTTTGCGAGCGGACACTATCACTGGTGTTCATGATCTTCTCGGATTATTCAAGGGAGGAACCCGCCTTGCAATGCCGAACATTATCGCGCGCGCGGACTTATCGTCATTGAAGCCTGGTTCGAGACTCTTGAGGAGTCTGGACTAGGGGTGTCGGACAACGGACTATCATCGTCCGCCGGACTCCAAGACTACGAAGATACAAGATTGAAGACTCCGTCCCGTGTCCGGATGGGACTTTCCTTGGCGTGGAAGGCAAGCTTGGTGATACGGATATGTAGATCTCCTACCATTGTAACCGACTCTGTGTAACCCTAGCCTCCTCCGGTGTCTATATAAACCGGAGGGCTTTAGTCCATAGGACACAACATACATTACAACAATCATACCATAGGCTAGCTTCTAGGGTTTAGCCTCCTTGATCTTGTGGTAGATCCACTCTTGTACTACCCATATCATCAATATTAATCAAGCAGGACATAGGGTTTTACCTCCATCGTGAGGGCCCGAACCTGGGTAAAACATCGTGTCCCTCGTCTCCTGTTACCATCCGCCTCGACACACAATTCGGGACCCCCTACCCGAGATCCGCCGGTTTTGACACCGACAGTTCCCCTATGAAGAAAATCTGGGTTCCCAAAAGTTATGTTGAAAGTCTTCAGGTGAATGTCCTCATGACACCACCTGTGAAGAACAGGAACCACAAATCAAATTCTTCATATGGACCAAATTCTTCATATGGATCCAAGTCCTCATACGGACCAAATTCCTCACATGGATCAAATTCCTCAAAAGGATCAAAGTCCTCATATGATTATCATTGTGCTAACAACTCTCTCTCATGAGGTAGAGCTAAGGGCTATGAATATGTGCATTATTCTTCAAACCATTATGTTCATAAGTCCTCGAAGAATTTCTCTGCTTATTCATATGCTTACCCTAACCCCTCTTATGTGAAGCAAGCGGTTTGGCATCTTTGCCACCTTTCTCATATGGTGCTTCATGAGTGATGAATTCTTTGCCACCCCTCGGATGTGGGTGGTGAAGAAAAGAACTAATCTCTTCTGCGAGGTCAGGTCTCGGGCGTGCTTTAATGTAGAAGAATTTCTTTGAGGACACAGCGAAAATGCACGAAAGGGCCTTGGCGAATCATGATGAAATGAACTTTCATTTCACACGTCCTCATCTTGCTATATCATTTCTTGCTTGATGAAATTCATCGATGAACTTGATATCATATTCTTCTTGATGAAGCATATGAGATTGTAAGCTACACTAATTCATCTGCGGGATGATCAACCCAAAACTCTTGAATGGGTCCTCGATAGTGGATGTATGAATCACATGGTGGTGACAAGAATCTATTGATGGATGCTCCTTATCACCGTCACCTCTGAAGCATATCATCTTTGCTGACAAAGGCAAAAGTAAGGTATTGGGTCTTGGTAAGGTTGCAATCTCTAAGGATAAACACATGGATAGTCATGCTTGTTGAGTCCTTAGGATACAATCTCATGTCAGTCTCAATGCTTTGTGATCTTGATATGGTTGTTGTCTTTGGCAAGTATCGCTGTGTTGTGATTATGGAAGCTGACAATTCCAAAGTCTTCAAAGGCTTTAGGAGAGGAGATCTGTATATTGTTGATTTCTCTACAGGACCACAACAAGCCGTGTGTCTACTTGCAAAAGCTTCAGAAGGTTGGCTATGGCATCGACGACATGGTCACGCAGGCATGAGGAATTTGCACACTCTTGCGAAGAAGAAGCATGTCATTGGCATTGAGAATGTCAAATTCCTCAAGGATCACTTATGCGGAGCCTGTGAAGCTGGAAAAATGACCAAGGCCAAGCATCCAGCGAAGACTATCATGACCACTACTCGTCCATTGAATTGTTCACATGGACCTCTTGGACCTAATCATTACTCAGCGGTCACTAATGATGCATCTCTATATGGTTTTGTCATTGTTGATGATTATTCTCGATATACATGGGTACACATTGTTGCTTACAAACATGAAGTGCAGGAAGTCTTCAAATGATTTTCCTCGAGGGCTTCAACCAACTTTGGTGTGAAGATCAAGCACATCGAAGTGACAATGGGCCTGAGTTCAAAAATTCGGTCTTGATGCCTATCTTGATGAACTTGGTATTACTCATGAGTTATCTGCTCCCTATACTCCTCGGCAAAATGGCATCATGGGCGCAAGAACAGAACTCTTGTTGAGATGGCTTGCACTATGCTTGATGAATACAAAAGCGCCTCGGTGTTTTGGATTGATGCAATTGATCTGCGTGCCACATCATCAGCAGAGTATATCTTCACAAATTCTTCAAGAAGGCGGCCTATGAACTCCTCAGCGACAAGAAACCCAATGTGAGTTATTTCAAAGTCTTGATTGCTAAATGTTGGATTAGAGATCCTCACCACAACTCTAAATTTGCAAAGCACATGAAGGTTTTATGCTTGGTTACGGAAAGGACTCGCACACCTCTGAGTCTTCAACATTGTTCTTCACAAGATTGTTGACACTATAGATGTGTGGTTCGATGAAACTAATGGCTCTTAAAGAGCACCTACCTTACGTGTTAGATGAACCAGCACCGAGGATTCTATCAAGTTCAAGGCAGCGAGGATGTCATTCCTCTTGAAGAATCTGCTGAAGAATTCATTCCTGTTCATGAAGAGCGTCAAGTGATGCACTGAAGAACATGATGAGGAAAATGGTCTTTGAAGAAAATCTTGATCAAATTCCTCGGCGACAACCAGCTCATCCTCGCGTTGCAAAAGAAGTGCAAGTGGAGAAGATCATCGATGACATTAGTGCACAGGTCCTCTCACACGCTCAAAAGCTTCACATTTATCTAACTTTTGTGGGCACTATGCTTTTGTCTCTATCACAGAGCCCACTAAGGTAGATGAAGCATTTTGGAGCGGAGAGGATTCAGGCTATGCAAGAAGAATTACATCGATTCGAGCTTAACAATGTGCAGGAACTGGTCAATCGTCCGAGATCCTCATAAGCATAATATCATTGGCACAAAGTGGATCTACGCAACAAGCAAGATGAAAATGGCCTTGTGGTGAGGAATAAAGCACGACTAGTAGCTCAAGGCTACACACAGTTGAAGGAATTGATTTCGATGAAACTTTTGCACTGTTGCTAGACTTGAGGCTATTACATATTACTTGCTTATGCTAACCATCATGATATCATCTTATATCAAATGGATGTGAAAAGTGCATTCCTCAATGGTAAGCTTGAGGAAGAAGTATATGTTGCTCAACCCCAGGTTTTGAAGATCCAAAGAATCGACAAAGTCTTGAGACTCAATAAGGCCCTCTATGGCCTCAAGCAAGCCCCTCGGCGTGGTATGATACATTGAAGGAATTCTTCATGAAGAATGGCTTCACACCAGTTCACTCGACCCTACTCTCTTTACTAAATCTTATGATGGTGAACTGTTTGTGTGCCAAATATATGTTGATGATATTATCTTTGGCTGTCTTGACCAACGTTATAGTGATGAATTTGCCTATATGATGAGTGAAGAATATCAAATGTCTATGATGGGAGAGTTGAAATTCTTCTTAGGTCTTCAAATTAAATCGGCAGCGCAATGGCATATTCATATCTCGGAGAAATACCTCAAAGATGTCTTGAGGAAATTTGGCATGCAAGATTGCAAAGCGTCAAAATTCCTATGCCCACAAATGGCCATCTATGCCTTGATGAAAATGGTATTGACTTGATCACAAGGTATACCGCTCCATGATTGGTTCTTTATTGTACTTATGTGCATCTAGGCGGATATAATGCTTAGTGTTTGCATGTGTGCCCGATTTCAAGCTGCACCAAGGAATCACACCATAAAGGTGTGAAGCATATTCTTGATATCTAGCTCACACACCAACACTAGGATTATGGTACCCCAAGGGCTCTGCTTTTGATCTCATTGGATATTCGACTTTGACTATCTTTGGTGATCGTGTGGACCGCAAGTCAACATCGGCACTTGTCATTTCCTCGGACGATCTTTGGTTTGTTGGTCCTCGAAGAAAGCAGAACTGCGTATCATTGTCTCTTCTGAAGCTGAATACATTGCTGCTGGCTCTTCTTGTGCTCAACTGCTTTGGATGAAGCAAACCCTCAAGGACTATGGCGTCAGCGTGAAGAATGTGCCTCTCCTCTGCGACAATGAGAGTGCCATCAAGATTGCTCACAACCCGAGTTCAGCACTTTCGAAGACAAAGCACATTCAGATTAATCATCATTTTCTTCGTGATCATGTGTTGAAGGCGACATCTCCATCGAGCACGTGAAGGCGAAGAACAGCTAGCTGATATCTTCACTAAGCCCTTGGATGAGAAGAGATTTAGCAAGTTGCGGTGTGAGCTAAATATCTTAGAATCTTGAATGTTCTTTGAAAAGGACACACATCCTAACACTTATGCAAAATTGATGACTTAGATGTGCAACACATGAAGAAAGCGTTTTCTTCAATCAATGAAGAATAACACTCTAAGTGTGAAGAAATTAATGAAGAATTTGATTCTCGAGAACCCTCGACAATTATGCAGCGGTGTGCGAAATCATCATTCTTATCTGATGAGCCACGCCACCACAAAAGTTGAAAATCTTCAATTTGAGTTTTCCTCATTTTGAAATTCTTGAGTTTTCAAATTCTTCAACTTTGCAAAATCTTCCTTTGTTTCCGTCGTTTTTCTTCATTGGCTATATATATATGAGTTTATGTCCTCTCTGACATTCACTTATGGCTATTTCTTCAAGTTGCTTTTTACGCTAAGTGAATGTGATCGGACCCTTCCCCTCTATGCTATACTCAACCCAATCTATTCACAAATTCTTCATATGCGTTCTATTTGAAACTCGTTCAAAATCTTCTTTGTGTCCTTGTCAATTTGAAGAAATTGCGACGAAACTTTAAAACAAATCTTATCCAGATTTTGGTTTTGCGCTCAAACCGTTCCGCATCCCATGATGCATTATTATATTCACCCACGATCTTACGATCTCATCTACATAATCGTGGGTGACACATGTCGCGTGAAGGAGAAAGGGCAGGGGCATGTTAGTCCCAAAATCTTGGGCTAACAGTTTTTTTACCGTGGCTATAAATACCCTCTCCCTTCCTCACTTCATTTACTCCTTTCGACCGCTGTCTCTCGCTCGAGCTCCTCAAACCCTAAGCGCGCCGCTACTCCATCGTCGCCCGGTGAGGAAGAGCTTTGCTGCCTCGACCTCATCGCCTGTCGTACTCAGCGCCCGATTCTTGAAATCTTCACTCCGCCGCCGCCATAGCTGTTTCCCTCTGCCAAGTTAGGGCGTGGGAGATCTAACAGCGAACTTCACCTCTGTTCATCTCGGTTCGTCGTGTTCTTCACTTGGGTAATTAAAAGTTACTTTTATTACTCACTTTGATTCTCAAACTTTCTGAAAATCTTCAAAGGTGTTTATTCTTCAAATCTTCACATATGAACACCTCACACATTGTATGTTCTTGATCCATTTCTCTAAGCAATCATTTTCTTCAAGATTCCTCAATTGTGTGGATCTTGATCTGTACAACTCTGGAACCTAAGACAAAGAGCGCTTAGTGAAATTCCTCAAAACTCATCTGGTCAAATTCCTCAAAACTTGTCTTTTGAAAAACCTTACGAGAGCATATGACCTCTCCAAATTCCTCGCACCTACACTCTGTTCACGGTACTCATGTCATTCTTTGAATCACTAGGTTCTCATCAACTTAACTCATTTGCAGCATTCCTCGAAGAAAAATTGCATACTTCTTGAGTGTTCAATTGTTCAAATTCCTCATCTGAAGAATATGGCTGAAGGAAAGAGACCGCAGAAAGGAGGAAAAGAAGCTGAGGTCATGACTGCTTTCGAGATCACGATGACATATATAAGGACTATTACACACTGATGAAGCCAAATTTGGCAAAGAGAACAAAAATCAGCGCAAGGTGCGCATTCAGAGGATTGAATGGAGATGGGCAAGGGAATGGAGGGAATACCGATATGTTACTCCAAAGTACATGAAGAAATTCGCCCTCAATCCTCCATGCCCAAGAGCTCCATTGGCACCTGGCCAAGTAGCTGATCCCACTAGCATCAAAAGTGGTGAGGACTTTCCTGAAGAATGGTCTAAGCGCCAAGCCAAATTGGCAAGACAAGCCAAGGAGGCAGTGAAGAAATTCAATGAGGATTCTGCTGCTGCTGCTGCTGAAACCTCGGTCAAACCGAGGAAATCAATGCCAAAGAAGCCTGCTCGCAAGCCAAGTGCTTCACCAACAGCGCCCTCACGGCCAAGTTCCTCAGCTCCGCCCTCACGGCAAATTCCTTAGTCTGCTACCGCTCCACCAAAGTCCTCAGCAGCTCTATCAACGTCCTCAGCTCCTGTGCATCTAGCTACATGTCAAAGGACTACGGGTTTTTCAATTGCTTTTGGTGTCTCAGCAAGTTCCTCAGCTGCACCAATGTCCTCATCAGGCCCCCACTATTGAAGACTAAAGCAACAGTGGGCCGCGGTCCTCGGCCAAGTCCAAGAAGAAGCAGTCGCATTCAAGTGCCCTCTAATGATGAAGCTTCGATGATGAACTTGCGAAATCATCGAGAGGCAGACAGTGAAGGCCGCTAGAGCCAAAGGCACATCGTGCCTTTGCTTTTGGATCGAGGAAAATCCTCGATTACATTGACCTCTGGCACAAGGATCCAAACACCCCCATGCCTGATTTTCATCTGACTCCTGGTCAAAGTCACATGCTGACCCATTTCATCACTCAAGAGAAATGGAAATTTGAAAAGGCAAGAGAGATCAAGAAGGCTCAATACAGGAAGGAGAAGCTCCTGAAGAAAAATGTTGTCAGAATGACACCTGAGGAACTTCTCAAGGCTCAGTCTGAAATTCAAGCCCTCAGCAAAGACTTCGATGCATACTATGCTGATTGGCAAGGAGCCAAAGTGAGATTAAATCAACTGACGAAGAAAATGACAAGCTGTTGCAGCCCCATCGCAACAAGAAAACCCTTAGGCTGCGAGACTCTACTCAGCTTCTTTGAAGAACATACCAACACATTGATGACTTTCAGCTCTTGAAGAAAATGTAAGTTCGGGCTGATGACTCCATTCCGCCCTTTGAAGAAATTGCCGGGCATCCACTAGTGGTGCGCTGAAGAAAGCTGAAGAGATCGAGGCAAGCTGCATCGATTCTTTGCTGAAGAAAATCAACCAGATTCCTCGGCTCCTCCGCGCCTACACCAACTCCAATTCTTCCATACGCCTATGAAGTGAAGAAGACCAAGGCTGAAGCGAGCTGCGATGAAGAAAAAGGAAGGCATCGGTATGTCAAATTCTTGACTGCGAAGAAAATGAAACCAATGACCAGCTCACTTGAACATCCAATTGATGCCCTTCAATTTCCTCCATGTCATCAAAGAAATTGTTCCTTTTGGAGAAGACTATAAGATCCCAAGCGGATCGATGAAGAAAATCATTCTGCTTGCTTCGCTAGAAGCAGATTGATGAAGAAATTGAAGTGGATACAATCCCTTCAACGACAGTCAATTCCTCACCTATGCCTCAATTCACAGGTGAAGAGGCTGGTGTTGAGAAGTGAAGATGAAGATGTGGATATTGGATGCACTACACGGTGATGAATGATGACTTTTGGGAAAGTCGGCATCCCAATACTCCTCTATTCACACCTATCCAGCAGATTCCTCGGTCCCGGCAACAACAGTTCAAATGGGCTTTGAAGAAACTCATCCACTCCCTCTGTTCATGAAGATATTCCAGCCGCTAGTCTTTGAAGAACCTCTTCTTGATGATCATCGAGTTGCACAAGAAGAGGAACCAGAAATTCCTCGGCTGAAGAACTGAGCTTGTGATTCTGAGGTGGTCTTGCAAATCAACGACACCCTTTGCCAAAGCCGAAGAATCCGTTCTCAAGCAAGCGAAGTTCAAGGCTGAAGACTTCTTTTCGAGCATGTATTCTTCGCGACTACAACCCCTATGACTCTGCTGCGCATAAGGAAGAGGCGTTTACGGACTGCTAGTCAAGCCAACTTCTATTCCTCGGTGCTGTTTGACAAAGACAAAATCTTGATCATGAACATATTCCTCACGTGGATATGGAATCTCTGCCATGCTTGAGCCAGTCCTCGGTGTTCTTCATGATGCGGGATTACTGAATTTCTGCTTGACATTTGCGATTGGAATGAAGAACTCATTCTTGATTCTCGCGACACTACATATCTTTGGAGAGCCTGAAGATGTCAATTCATGGGTGTTGGATTGGATGACCGAAAACACTCACTACAAGGCACGGCAACTGAATTGCTTCGTGTCCTTCCTCTTGATCCTCCCCATGACGATTGCGTTGCATCTACAATGACCTGGTGACAAATCACTATATGCAAGTGCTCATGAAGCCTTTGAAGCTGGGCAGGCCCCACGAACCAAATTCCTAGTCAAGGAATTGCTCTATGTGCCTCGGACTGTCTATCGCATTCTGACGAAGACAATGAGTCCTATCAAAGGCCACAACTCAAATGATGAAGATGTCGTTGGTATCATGAAGAACATGCTTTTCAACATCATTCATGGCGTTCCCGTCAACTTCCATGATTTCTTCATGAGGACTCGGCCAATGTTGCTATGTCACCTTCGATTTGAAGCCCTATCGCCTTGGATTATGAGATTCATAAGGGCAAGATCTTCCTTTGAATTACAAAGTGACACTCACGAACCACGGTAGCTACTTGCCTCCCATTGAAGTCCTCAAGCGGACGGTTTCATCATGATGATAAAGGCAAAGCGATTCTTTATGTCGATGAAGGCATTCGTCCATTGGATGGTCAATTTAAACGGCTACATCTTACTCTACCAATGGCGACTCGCCACATGACCTTGCCACAAATACCTCAGCTAAGCAAAATCCTCAAGCCACGGCACCGGGGTGATGGTGACCGTGAGTTACTCCTCGGTCTTCATCGGAAGGTTGATCGCAATCACAAATGGGTAAGCGTCGGTTTGGTGCAATTCTTCACAACATGACCTCAACACATAATGCGGTGAAGAAAAACCACTACTACCTTCATGAAACCCTCAACCCTTTTGGGCTGTCCTCACTCATGTCTATAATTTGAAGAACCGAAGACTATGGGTCTCAAGGAAGAATTTGGTGATGCGCACCTCCTCAGAAGAAATTCAAGAGGTCAAAGTTCACTGATCGGTGGCCAGCTCTTATTCTTCATCGCGTGACAACGATGAGTATGAAGATTTGGGCGACAACTGCGGTAGGACTGGTACAACAAACAACCCGACAACATGGCGCTCCTCCATCGACTTGAAATTCTTGAGGCGTTAGTCCTAGTTTCAATCCTTTTGGTCATTTGATGACAAAGGGGGAGAAATCTGAGTTAGTCTTCAAGCGGGTCTATATCAAGGGCGTTTTTTTCTAAGTTACAACTCTCGTTCTTCCGAAACTTTTATTGGGTTGAGTTGTAATCTTAAACCCGATGATGCCCTGATACTTTTGGTCGGTGCTATGATAGTTTTGATGCACTATGCTCCGATACTTTTGATGTGCTATTCTGCATGCTTATTCCTCGTTAATATTATTGCACACATGCTGAATCTCATCAGGCACCATATTTCATCATGCATTTCAAATTCTTCATATTATATATCAAATGCGTGTATGAATTACAAGATATAGGGGGAGATCTCCATGATTCAACTCTTCAAATGTGCATTGCCTCAAAAGCAAATTCCTCACTATGCACATCTTCAGGGGGAGTTCTTCTATATCTTGCAATCAAATTCCTCAAAATCAGTATTTACACTTCATATGTTTATCCCGTTGAAAACTTAACCTATGTTGTCATCAATCACCAAAAGGGGAGATTGTAAGTGCATCTAGTGCCCTTAGTGATTTTGGTGTATTGAAGACTTATAGGTTAAGGGACTAATCGTTTGTGAGTGTACACATGTCTATAAGTCTATGAGGAGTTTGATATTTCTGAGGAAATCGACCCTAAAATGAAGTTCTTGATTGAAGACTTTGATATTGAAGACTTTACGAAGACTTTGAAAGTGAAGAAATTGGTGTGACCTTGAAGACTTGGTATTCATTTGAGGAACATGAAGCGTGAAGACTTTTGTTTTCGTAGTTTCATTTTCTCTTTCTTGAGTCATAAAACACCGTCTCTTGTTAAAGGGGTTAGAAATACTAAGGAAAAATTTCCATGTGATGCTCAACTCAAAATCCTACACCTACCAATCCCTTGAGTGAAGCCTTTGGAAATCTCATACAGATTCGAGTCAATTTCTTGATGTGAGAGCGCAATTCTTACAGTCATGAGGACTTTCCTCTGTTGAGGAGTTAGGAATTCGCTAGTCTTGAATTGCCTACGATGAGAACATGATAGCCACGAGGAATTTGAGAGTCAAATTTCCGACCGTTCTTGTCTTCTTGGCGGCTGTCCCAAAAATCTTATCCACCTAACGGTCATATCATTGAAGGGCATTTATGTCTTATCATGTCGGGCTGCTCCTAGGCTATAAATAGCCGCCCCCTACAACCACTAGCTGGTTGGATGCTCCAAGAAGAACTTGACACTTGTCATTTGAGAGCAACCCATCCTCAGGGACTTTGAGCAAAAATCATCAAGTGAGGAAAACCCAAAACCAAACCCCACAAACCCAAAGTGATTGAGCATCATTGAAGAAATTGATCCTGCATGGATCCGGCTTATTACCTTTGAAGCTGTGCTTCTTCCAGACGGTTAGGCGTCAAGGTCTAGAGCATCAAGAGGAATTGTCGATCGTTGAGTGACCAAGTCTATGAAGGTTTGGAAGTCACTGAAGACTTACCACAGTGATTGGGCGAGGTCTGCGTGGCCTTAGTTCAAGGAGAATACGGTGAGGCTGGGTGTCTGAGCTGCATGCTTTCGATGGTGGGTGTCCGGGATTGCGTGTCCTCGAGTTTAAATACTCGGCCGCTCCAACAGGCGTACAAGCTGAGGCAGCGGTTGGAACTGGTTTACCAAATCATTGTCTTCACCAACTAACTGGTTCTATTTCCTCAACCCTTTCATTTCCTCATTCTTGTGTTGAGTGTTTGTTCATATCGTGCTTGAAGACTTTGGTGAAGACTTTCTCAATTTCCTCAGTTCAATTTCTTGATCTGTTTGTCTTCATCTTGTGTATCCTGTGATTACGCTTTACGTACTCGTGCTTGTCTTCATTTCATCATGATGACCATGCTTGTATTCCGTTATGCTTACTTCGAGCACTTATTCGCTGCAAGTAGTTCTTAGCTAGGAATTTTCTCACGACAAATTCCTCGATGAAGAATTCATAAAAATGCATATTCAACCCCCCTCTAGTCGATATACTTGCTTTCAAGGGTTCAAACCCATAAACATTGAATCCTCACGATGGCACAATGAGACCCCGCGGTTTGTATCAAGGATTATCTCCTCCATATCCATATGGCCCTTGTTGACAATCTCCGCCATCAAATATCTCCCACTCAAGCTTAAAGGACCAGCTCGGCATTGGCTTAACAGCTTGCCGGCGAGAATCAATTGGGTGTTGGGAGGACACTGGAAGCGCATTCCTTGACAACTTCCGGGGCACATATATGCGACCACGAGACGCCGATGACCTAAGCCACATAATTCAGCAGCCAGACGAATCGGCCACAATTACAGACACGGTTCCTCACAAAGAAAAATCAAATAAATCGATTGTCCGGATCGAGAGGCCCTCGCAGCCTTCAAACATAACATCATGACAGTGGCTGGCCCGGCACCTAGGGCAGGAAAAGCGAAATCCATGGCAGCCCTCACATCACTCATGACCAGCTTACATGCGGGAAGGACGATTAGCTGGCTCGCATTAACAACCTCGGCAAAAATTACAGCGATCCGGACAGCAAGGACCGCAATGGCGGTCGCGTCTAACAAAAACAAAGCGCACGTTAACGGCGATAACACTAAAGATCGGCGATCAGCGCGCGGATTGAGGCTCTAAACCGGTCGTGAAAAAGCCATTCAAAAGAACTACTCGGGTCCGTCCAATTTGGACCCGAATACTCGACCGCTCTTGCGGATACATGGCACCCCCAAAAAGCGGTGAGGAGTCCGGACTAGGGGTGTCGGACAGCGGACTATCATCGTCGGCCGTACTCCAAGACTATGAAGATACAAGATTGAAGACTTAGTCCCATGTCAGGATGGGACTTTCCTTGGCGTGGAAGGCAAGCTTGGCGATCTGGATATGTAGATCTCCTACCATTATGGCCGACTCTGTGTAACCCTAGCCCTCCCGGTGTCTATATAAACCGGAGGGTTTAGTCCGTAAGACAACAACCATTACAACAATCATACCATAGGCTAGCTTCTAGGGTTTAGCCTCCTTGATCTCGTGGTAGATCCACTCTTGTACTACCCATATCATCAATATCAATCAAGCGGGAGTAGGGTTTTACCTCCATCGAGAGGGCGAACACAGGTAAAAACTGTCGTGTCCCTTGTCTCCTGTTACCATCCGCCTAGGCGCATAGTTGGGACCCCCTACCGAGATCTGCCGGTTTGACACCGACATTGGTGCTTTCATTGAGAGTTCCTCGTATGCGTCACCGATAGGCTTGATGGCTTCTTCAATCAACAACAACGCGGTCTAGGGTGAGACTTTTCTCCTGGACAGATCTTCGTATTCGGTGGCCGCTTTTCTGGGCCAATTCACTTGGCCATCTGGAGCATGAATCAAAGCTTCGCTGGCCATCCAGTCAGATTTGGAAGCCTAAACTTCACGGCGGACATCGCGGAGACTTTGATCTTGATGGATCCGAGCATGACCCGGCGTGCCGCCTTGTCACGATGGGCATGATCTAACTCTGCCGCCGGACAGTACCTTGGAGGCCGCACGAATCGCTCCGACCCATAGTTCGGAGCCTATCGCGCGAGATCAGGGCGGGTGGCTGGACACCGCCTCGGGGCTGCAACCGGCGATGGAACCAAACGACCTCGTCCTTATAAAGCTCGTGACTCCGGTGCGGACTCCCTGCGGACTCCGAACCTCCTGCGCCCCTGTCCGAATCCGATTGGGCGCTGATCATGGAGTTCACCGCTGCGGACATCTTTCAGCACTCACCCTTTGGCGACATCCTAAATTAGCTAAAACATCTCGCTATCCGGAGAGCCTGGCGGACTATGGCGAGATGGTTGAAACAGCAGACGACGAAGAAATTCAAAGCCCACCCACCAGCCACTATGTAGCCAGCATCGACGATCTAACCGACATGCTGAATTACGACTCGAAGACATCGGCGGTATGGGCGGCGATGCGGAGAGCGATCAAGAACCAGCGCTCGCCGAGATCTTTGAAGCCACCCCAACCCATGGTGTATATATGGTGGACACCCCAAAAGGAAGCGATAACGAGGACAGCAGGCGCGGCAAAGGATAATCCGCCGACAAACAACAAAAGCAGCGGCGCGAGCGCCGCCCTAAATCCGCCTCGACAAAAACAGCGCTCCTAATGACCCAGCAATAAGCGAGGGCAAACCGGTGGGCGATGAACATGCAACCAAGCAACCGTCCGAGCAGGGCGAATCGGATAATCAATCCATGCCGGCGAAACCAACAGTCCGGGACAACTTCACGCGGACACACCACCGAACATAAGAACCTCCACAAAAGACTGCGTCGCCCTTTGCATGAAATGCGAAGAAGGAAAAAGCGAAAGCTCAAAACAGCGGAAGACATACTCGAGAATGAGGTGGAGCAAAGTACTCAAGACCGCGGACAAATATGGCAATGGCCACCAAACAAGAAACTACCAGGCATAAGCTGCTTTGAATTGACGAGGCCATAGAGCCCCCACGGTCAAAAAGCAAAGAGCCGCTGGTCGGATAAAGCGACTAGACGGCGGGCCAGCGACAAGCGGGGCGCACACAAGCCGACTCAGGATCCTCGGAAAACAAATGGCCGGTCAGGTCCATTTATGGGCCAAAAGAGGCGGAAGAAGCAACACAACCGCCAAGTGTTAGAAGACAATGACACACAGAAATCTGAGCGCCCGCACACCCCTATGTTTCACCAATGAGGTCTTTGGATCATGAATTTCCAGCGAGGTTTAAACCCATAAACATAGAGGCTTCTGACGGAACAACAGACCACAGATGCGGATGAGGATTACATACTACACATACACATGGCTAGAGAGATGATCTCACGCCATAAAATATCTACCCCTCAAGCTCAAAGGGCCGGCTCGGCATTGGCTCAAAAGCCTCCAAGAAAACACTATTGGAAGCTGGGAAGAGCTTGAGCACGCGTTCGGAGCAAATTTTCAAGGGACCTATGTCCGCCCTCCGGATGCAGACGATTTAAGTCACATAACTCAATAGCCCAGAGAGTCAGCGAGCAAATTCTGGAACAGGTTCCTTACCAAAAAGAACCAAATAGTCGACTGTCTAGACACCGAAGCCTTAGCAGCTTTTAAAGACAATGTCCGAGATGAATGGCTCATGAGACACCTCGGCAAGAAGGCGAGAACAATGGCGGCGCCTGACAAGCCTCATGACCGCTTTTTGCGGGGAAGATAGCTGGCTAGCAAGATGCAGCACCAGTGACCAGTACATCGAAATCAGGGATGGAAGCGGAAAACCACGGTAGCGAAAGGATCAGCACGGAACAAAGAAAAAAGCCCAAAGACACGGCGGTCGGCGCCGAATTCAAAACTTCGCGGCGAACAATAAAAACACGCCTCTTAAGGATAACGGTGTGAGCTCTCAACAAACAAAATTTTGGATCGGATATGCCAAATCCACAGTACCTCGGAAGGCACGCAAACCACACCCACCGAGATTGTTGGGTTTTCAAACAGTTCGGCCGACTCAACGCCGAACACAAGAGGCTCGGCGCTCCAGCGAGGATGATGATGAACCCCACCGTGAGCACGGAAAACAAAGACTTTCCCACAAGAAGTCGAGCAGTAGACTCACTTCATGTGATATTACAGAAAAACAATGCGGCACCCGCTAAAATAAGTGTCGCACGGTCCACCCCAGCGGAACCTCGAAGTTGGATGTCAAAACCAATCGCTTTCGACAACCTGGATTACTCCAGAAGCATTCGAAACGCAGGATGGACTGCTCTGATATTGGATCCTATAATCGATGGATTACAATTTACACAAGTCCTGATGGACGGCGGCAGCGATTTAAACCTGCTATATCCGAACACAATCCGCAAGATGGGGATAGACCTTACTAAAATTCAACATAGCCGCACTTCCTTTAAAGGGTGGCGCGAGGCCCTTCGCCAAGTGCAGGCTCCTTATTACTAGAAGTTGTGTTGGGACACGACAACTTCCGATCGAAAAGCTAATCTTTCATGTCGCCCCATTCAAAAGTAGCTATCAAGCACTATTGGGGCGTGAAGCTTTTGTCGCTTTAGCGCAATACCACATTCGCGTCTCTTACGCTTAAAATGCCGTCCACGCGGCATCATTTCATTAAAGGTCGTTTAAGGCGTGGGACACGGCTAGGCGAGTTCGGAATAAATAAGCTAGGGGCTCCTAGCGCACACCCCTTCACAAGGGGCTGTGCATATAAGCAATAATGAGCTAATTTGGCTCAGCTTTATCCATTTATTAATATTTTTATGCACTTTTTTATACGATTTCCTTTCAAACTAAGTTCCTCTCTTTTTACGGATGAACAACATGCACACCCGTCGAGGATAACGGCTGCGCGGAACCTGGCGCAGGCGTGCGGTAGGGACCGTTGCAAGATTCTTTTAGATTAAGACCTGCGTAAAACTTTTTCTGTCTCTTGTTGCTATAATCCCTGGTTTCTCATTCTAACGAGAGGAGGTAGCGTTTTGGCATTGGCGCGTCGAGAAGACCTTGCGTACACGGACACTAGGGGCTTAGGGCATTATTCGCCCATCATTATAAAGACCGAACACCTTAGGGAGTGTTCGGCGTCTCGAGATTAGGCCTTATATGCATCAGCTCCGAATCATGTCTTTGGTCAAATGTTGGGTTTGCCCGGCTCCGTGTTTTGCTGCCTTCGTTCCGTATCATATTCTAGCGGCACCAAAGAGAACTCTGCGATTGTGCCCCGATTAATTTGGCGAGCACCCGATGAAAGCGGCGGATGTCATGATACTGCGAGAGGCTGGTCGACCACTCGATCGACTACCGGAATGTTTAGAATTCCTCCGCTTTGATGAAGGACCGTTTCGGTCGAGGCACATCTGGCGCCCGAATCCGGACAGCGCGGTGCCCCTCGGAGACTATATCGTAGTCCCACCTCGAACTCAATGGCTAAGTGAAAGTGATAAAGCATTATAGTCCGGTTGCCTCGTTTGCTCGCTACCACCTCCTTAATAGGACCGAGGCGTCGGATTAAGTGTGAAAATCGCTATTTTTGCGAACACCTCCGCACCTTGTGCGTGGGGGCTGAAGCCGACATTGCCATCTTTTAGGTTATACATACATATACACAAGCGGCCGCTAGGAGATATTTCAATACTTGAGCGCACAAGTATAAAAGCGCCTACATCATTACATTGTTTTACAAAATAAAAGCGTTCATTTGAGCGTGACATTTTTGAAACCTGCGACTCTATTACGAGCACCACATGAACTTCCCCAAAATAGTGCTCGGCGATGTAACGGCTCTCGTCAAGAACCACAGGCATAACAGCAGTGGCATCCATCTCCGTCCAATGTGTCTTCACACGGGCGAGTGCCATCCGTGCTCCCTCGATGCAGGCCGACCGCTTCATTGCCTTGATATGCGGCACCGCCCCAAGAAATTGCTGCAATAAGCCAAAATAGCTCTTCGGCTTGGGCCTATCCGGCCAGACATGGGCCACGATATCCGTCATGGCAAGCCGGACAACCTATTTAGCTCAGCCCATTCGGCCGACGGTCGGTCGGCGAAGTGAGCGCTCCGGACTATGGAATTGAGACCAAAACAGCTCTTAGTCTTGTGATCCTTCTAGCCGGAAGTGCTGCGGCATCCGCCGCTTTTCGCTGCTAAGTCCATATAAGGATCCTCCGGACCCACACTGGCCAAGCTGAGCATACTTTGGATCCGTAAACCTTGGCGCAGCGAAAAGGCTTACCCGACCACAATGTCTCGACTGGCGCAGCTCTTCCTTTATAGCCCGCATTGCAGAACGGGCATCCTTGGCTTTGGCGGTGACCTTCCCAGGTCTTCTCGCTCCGATAGGCGCTCCTTTTCAAGAGCCTCATTGCGGTCGGTAGCATCCTTTAACTTAACGGCCATTTCGGCCATCTCTTCCCTGCTTCGGCAATGTGCAGCCCTTTCGGCTTATAACTCCTCGGCCGCCCTCAAGGCAGCCGCATCACTCCTTCTAGCTTGTTCCTTGGCTTGAGCAAGTTCAGCCCAAAGGCTCTCCACATCAGCAGCACCATCTGCGTCAAGCACAAATATTGTAAGAGGTGGGCTTCGGCTCCCTTACTAGGTGACTGCGGAGAAAAAATTTGCCTTGCTACTCGTCAAGTCGCTTGTTGACTAGTGCGATGTCCGCATCCGCAACGTCGAGTTGCCGCTTTAATTCAGCAACTCTATCGGTCGGCTGGCCCCGGACTATCCGCCACCTACATAGAAAAGCGAAAGTTCTTACATGATTTTGATCCTCGACGCGCTGTCGCTTTCGACAACCTACCCGATTCTCGGGGCTACTATCTACACAGGCGCACTTTATGTACCAAAAACTGTCAAAAAAGGTGTGTCATTTTACATACCTCAAACCCGCAGCAAACTCACGATGGCATTATGCAATCCGCTTTTCGGGACGAAATCCTTCAATCACCATACTCATCAATGCATGGTGATCTTAAGAGATGGGCGCCCTCTCTAGCGGATCCTTGGCTCCCCGGCGAACACTGGTCGGCGCCGAACTCTTCGGCTCTGCCGGGCTTTCGGGATACCCTCCGTGATGACACTTGGCTCGTCGCCCTATCCAGCAGGCGCAGGGACGGAGGCGTCTCGCTCTCCACCATCTCGGACGAAGGTCCCCGAAAGCGAGCTCATCACGAGAAGGTCGGAGATCCGAACTACAAGGTAAAAAACTTGGCTTATCCTCGGAAGCACAAATAGGGATGTCTCTTATTACCAAACTCCCTTTTTTCCACTTATGGCTCATTGGAGGCTGATTCTTTAGGGGAGGCTGTGCGGCGGGGCCTCCCGGACAGAGACCCTCTGGTGAAGATTTCTTCCCCGGCAGGGGCTTTGGCCTCCGGGTCTCGAGGCTGTCCTCTTCTTTGGAGGAGGATTTTCGACCCCCCTTTTTCAAGTGCCTCCTTGGGGGCGGTAGCTCCCTTATTTTCCCTCCACTTTCTACGAAGGCGCAACCTCCAACATCTTGACCAGCCACGGGATCGGCGCGGTCTCGGGAGGTGGGCGGACACCGTATCAGCTTTGCTTGCGCTATCCTCTGTTGAAGGATAACGGGTTAAAAGGCAAATTGTAGAAAAGCAAACAAATGGTATGTCGAACAGGAGCTACTTACTTGAGTATCGAGGCGATTGCGGCTTAGGCGGCGTCCTCGGTCAATTCGGACACACGCCCGTGATCCGAAGAACAACTTCGTTACATCTCCACGGGTGTCGTACCCATGAAGTGTTGGAGAATCCGTGGTCCCTCCGGATTGAGCTCCCATAGCCGGAGAGGACGGCGTTTGTAGGGCAGGAGACGCCTAATCAACATAACCTGCATCACCACGACTAGATCGATCTCCCTCGCTTGGAAGTCTCGAATCCGGCCATGCAATAGGGGCGCATCTTTTGACGGCCCCCAGTTGAGCCCTTGGTTGACCCACGACATCAACCGTCGAGGTCCCGGCGGAATATAGGCGGCACGCTTTGCTTTGCCCTTGAGGCGGTGATATAGAACCCTCCTGTTGCCATAAGCCAAGCTCCTCTTGGAAGGAGCCCTCGGGCCCAGGGGCATCGGCCCTCTTGCTCCACTGGCCGCCCGCCACTCTGCTTGGCGCCCCGATCATCTTGGCTCCACATTGAAGGTCTTTAGCCACAAGCGAAGTGGGGGTGGCGCGGAGGAAAACCGTGAACAACGATAAATGCGAAATATGGAGGATGGACTCGGGCCAAGTCGTGGAATTCCAACCCATAGTAGAACATGAGCCCTCTCACAAAAGGATCCATCAGGAAGCCTAAACCCGGCGGAGGTGGGATACAAAACAGACGTACTCGTCCGGGCTCGAGGTGGGGATGGCCTGCCCTTGGCCCGGGCAACTTTGTGCGAAATATCATAAGGCAGTGCTTGGCCTCTCGCGCTTTAGCGTCCTCCTCCGTGGCGGAGGGGCATCCACCGACCACGAAGGTCGGGCGGACATTGTTGAAGGTCCGGCGCTCGAATCTGGGGCTCTGGGTGTTGGATCTCGGGGCAAGAGAAGATTCGATGGAGGATTGAAGAAAAAAACAAGCCTTGTTCCCATTATAAAGAGGAAGAATACCAAGAGCCGTCTCCGTGACCGTTAGGGACTTAGCCGATAGAGGCGTGGCGGCAAGTGCGGTTGGGTTACTGCGTCTGTATTGATGAGAATTCCGGAATAAGGGAACACGATCTACCCGACAAGGCGTGCCAAAGAAACGCTTAAGCTAAGCAGCGAGGTGGTATAATAAAAAGCGATTCAAGTAAAGGCTTGGTAGTGGCGTGGCGTCATGCTACAAGATCGTCGGCAGATTGAACTTGTGTACATAATATCTCTCTGCGGTGGAATGTGAAATCATTTTGCGAGCCGGACACTATCCTTGTGTTCACAATCTTCTATGAATTATTCGGAGGAGGAACCCGCCTTGCAATGCGAACAATATGCACAGTTCAGGGGCTCTTGAGGAGTCGAACTAGAAGCGTCGGACAAGCGGACTATCATCGTCGGCGGACTCCAAGACTATGAAGATACAAGATTGAAGACTTAGTCACGTGTCAGAATGGGACTTTCCTTGGCGTGGAAGGCAAGCTTGCGATCTGAATATAGATCTCCTACCATTGTAACCGACTACTGTGTAACCCTAGCCCTCCCGATGTCTATATAAACCGGAGGGTTTTAGTCCGTGGGATGACAACCATTACAACAATCATACCGTAGGCTAGCTTCTAGGGTTTAGCCTCCTTGATCTCGTGGTAGATCCCTCTTGTACTACCATATCATCAATATCAATCAAGCGGGAGTAGGGTTTTACCTCCATCGAGAGGGCGAACACAGGTAAAAACATCGTGTCCCTTGTCTCCTGTTACCATCCGCCTAGGCGCACAGTTCGGGACCCCTACCGAGATCCGCGGTTTGACACGACACCAGCCAACCACCAGCGAGGTTGTTGGGTATTCAAGCGGCGAGCATGTTAATTGCGAAAACAATGACAAGGGGGCTGCTGGCGATGCGAGAAGAGACTTCGGCCGTAAGCGATGAGAAGACGGAAGGTTTCCCCCACAAGTGCGGACGGTAAACATGATATCATAACCCATATATACCCAGAGGGGCGAGGCGTGCGCTTAGGGCGTATCTGCGATGAAGCGATTCGCCCAGTTCAATCCATGGTCCTCTTGCCCGATCACTTTTCGATTGAAGGACCACCCGACCCAGTATCCGCCGTGGCGAATTCTCCGCGATGGTTTTAGACCCAATCATTGATGGATTCCACCTCACTAGAGTCTGATGGACACGGCGGCGACTGAACTGCGTTATCGGGATGCGATGCGCCAAGATGGGCATAGACCCTCAAGTTAAACCTACAAAACTGACCTTCAAAGGCGTCATACCGGTGTTGAGGCCAATTATGCAGGCTCGATCCGGCGGCTGGAAGTGGTCTTGAATCCCGGATAATTTCGAAGTGAGTTAATCTTGACATAGTCCGTTCATGATGGCTATCACGCTCTGCTTTCGGACGAACGCGTTATAAAATTCAGCGGTGTCGCATATGCATACCTTAAGCTCAAGATGCCCAGGCCCTCGTGGAGTCATCACGGTCAGCGGAAATCTTGAGCGCTCCCTCGAATGGAGAACACACAATGGCTCTCGCGGCGAAATCTGAGCAGCCTTTTAAGGCAATTTGAGTCCGGCCGTTAAGCGACGGACATAATAAGCGATGCCAGTAACATCAATCAAGACCACAGCGCGTTAGAACGCAGCGTATGTCATGCGGCTAACCCTAGCCCTTGCATGATTGCAAGACCAGCTCTTCAGCGTACATCATTACGCTCTGGAATACCATGGGCATAGGGGAGGAGCACGACCACAACAGGCCCAGTGCGGCTTAACCACACGGGGGCTCCAGTGTGTCGCTCTTTTTATTTACTTTTTTCTTTTCTCTATTTTATCCACGAGGACTCCGTTCGCGGAGACCACTGTCGGCGGTGAACTTGCCGAACTCACGATGCAACAGCCGAGGGAAGGACAAAGGCTACAGACGAACACTCGGTGGTCTCCATTATGAGCATTAAATTTGTTAAATACACCAGTCCGCAGCCTACCTGGAGAGGACATGTTTAAATAGTCAATCCCTTGCTTACCGCACTATTTGTATCGTTACTTTCGTGGCGAGAATTCCTTGAATGAACAATGCATCACTTTTTGCTTATAATTGCATTCCTTTTCTTATATACATTCATTCATGACATCTTGCATCAGTAAACTTTGAGTGCGGCCGAATACACCGAGGGCTTCGTTCCCCGCATAGCGGTGTGATATGTCGAACACTTTCACAAGTCGGCACCCGAACTTATAGCATTATATGCATCGGCTCGAATCATGTCTTGGGACAATAGTTGGGTTGCCCGGCTCCCATGTTTTGGTACCTTATGTTCCGTTCCGTCGGCTAAGGTAGCCTTGGGAGAACCAACTGCGATTACGCCCGGTTGAGCTAAGCGGCGCCTCGGTGGAGAAAGCTAAAACTGGTGTCATGATAAAGCGAGAGCTGGTCGCTGTTGAGAAGGTCTTTTAGTCCTTAAAGACTTATGCGCTTAGGCGAGGAACGGCCGTCGGCCCAGGCGTGGATAAGCGCCCGAACTTCGATCTTCGAATACTAGGGGCTTCGCTGAAATTTAAAATTATAGAATTCTATGGCTAAGTGAGAGTGTTCAAGCATTATAAGTCCGGTTGCCTTGTTACGTTGTGTTGGCGCCTCCTAGATGGACCCAAAATGGGAACAAGAGTGCTCAAGTTTATCCGAACACCCAGCTTTTCGTGGCATGGGGGCTGAAGCCGACGACTTGCCATCTCTCAGATTTAATAAGCGGCGCCTGAAGGTAATATTTTAAATCAATAGCGTTGCTTAAGCGCATATGAACAAAGTTTTCGATTGCAGGATAACACATTGCGAGTTTACTCAATAATTACATCTTTGGGGCACTCATCCGCAATCTTGCGGGCACCCTTGAGGACACTCTTATAGTACATCTCGGGCGTCGATACTCCTTGCCGGCGGCGCGCGTCCGTTATAAGCTTCTCAGCATCAGCCTGCCCGGTGCACCTTGCGGCGGGCAAGGGCCGGCAGGCACCTTCAATGCAGGTGGGCGCGGTGACTTCCACCAGGACCGCGCATCCACCAGCCGCCGCGCAATGCGAAGTAGCTCGAGGGCATAGCCTCTTGAACCCGAGCGGACTATGAGGCCCTTCATAGCCTGCTCGGCCACCTTGTGGGCTTCGACCAGGCTGCTTCGAAGTTGGTAGCTAAAGGGCACGGATGTCGGCCTTAGCATCTTGAGAGCGAAGACCTTCTCGTTGAGCTCCCTCCTCGGCCCGGTAGAATCTGGCTGGCATCGGACAGCGCTGCGAGCAAATCTACAAAGCGCTCTGGAGAGCTCGAATTCGGGTAAATAACGGGTAATTCACATTCATATGCTTGCTTTGCATGAAAAATGCCTTACCGCCGCTATTTCTTCACGCCTCAATCTCCTAGGGCCTTATGGGCCTCGGCCTAGCGGCTTTGGCACTTTCAAGAGCGAGGCAAGCTCGGACTCTCGAGTCTTGAGTCGCGCTCAAACTCTCATGCTTTTCCATGAGCACAGAGCTCTTGCGCACCTCCGCCACCCGGCCTCCTGCTTCTCCGCTTCGCTCGTTCAGTGGCCGCATTACGTTCGGCCGCGGACACACCTCCGAGTCGCCACCTCATTAAGTGGCCCTGCAGGTACCCACGTTATCCTTGTTATTTCTATGCACAGCAAAATCCTTTTACATAAGGTACAACTTTAATCTGATGTTACTCACCTTCTTTGTCCTCGAGCTGCTTCTTGGCAGGCCGAGCTCATTCTCGATCGCTTGAGGTCTTGCTTCAAACACCGACCTCCACGATCGGTCTGGCGAGTCGTGGCGCAACCTGCAAACCCATATTGACATGATTTTTAGAACTCCTGCGTATATCTTTGTTAGATCCTCGATCCGGTTTTCTTTCCGAACACCAAACCCGAGCATCGAGACTCTTGTTTATGCGATATTACATTACATTTTAAAACTTCTTACCTCAAAGCTTTGTTAGAAGGCTGCTGCGGGCTTCGATCGATGTCAGGCGTCTCTGTGGCCACGAGCACCTACTCGAGGCGGGGCCCCTTCTAGTCCGGCAAGGGAGGCGGGCGCCATAGCGAAGCAGATCGAGGTCGAGGCGCAGCGGGAGGCGAGGCGATTTTACCCTTTCGGAGCTCTCAGGGAGATAAAACCCCTCTGCTGCTTTGTGTTTGTATTTGTTCTTGCTCGAGGTGCGGCGTATGGTGGTGTTGGATCTATGAGCGGCGGAACCCTATCGTGGAAAAGTTCCGAACCGCCGAACCTCTTCTACGTCGTCATGGGCCTCCCTTTTATAGTCTGAAGGGGGCACCCACAGGTGGCAGCATAGGAAGAGGGGGTAAAATAGTAAGCGAGGTTGGTACTTGATGTCCAACGGTGTCCCTACCTAACTCTACGGCGCGGGGCAAGGGCATTTAATGCCCGTCCGTCGCTAACAGTCTGAAAGCGACAATTAGGTGTGCCACGGTTGCCACGATGGCCTCCTTATCGGCTCGCTTGCCACCTCGCTCCGCATGGCTGTCACGGCGCCTCGCCCACGTGCTCTGAGGCGGCCACAGGGTGACATTTTGCTGAATCGCTGGATTTTGGGTGCGGGGTGGCAGCCTTGCTGGCAAGCGCCTTGACCCCTTCTCTTGATCGCCCGGCAAGCTTGCCGCCCGGGCTGGTCTTAGGGGCCGCGCGAAGCGTCAGCGGCAAGTTTCTGGGCGCCTTGGTTGGCCTTCCGGCAAGCTCCTCTTGCGGAGCTTTTGTCCTCTCAGGCAAGCCTCTCTTCTCGGGATCATTGTCTTCTCGGTTGACACTTTGTTCTTGAATGGCGTAATAGTCAATAGCGGAGGGACTTGGCGGGCGTGCAAGCCTTGCGGCAGGCAGCTGCGACCGCCCGTGCTGAGTTAAAGGTACTAAAAGTACCCCTACTTTAAGCTACCAGACAGGAGGCCGGGCTGGGCCATACTGCAGTGTCGGCGCTGTTGGGCCAGGCCCAAAACAATGCACGGGCACGCGCGGCCTGGGTCCAACCCGAATCCGCTCCGAATCCACCGCACCCTCCCGTAACGGCGTGCGTTGATTGCGGCGTCATGGGAGGCGTGGGTAGTGCGCGCGATTTTCAAGGCGTCCACCCTTGTGATCATGGGGCAGGGTGAGGTCACTTCATCTGTCCCCGGCCGCCTCCTCTCCACAGCGGCTCCCATGCTTGGCGTGGGGTGTCGCGGTGAAGGTGGGAAGCCGAGCCGTCCGCAGGCGAAAGTGGTGGGTGTTGCCCCATTCCTCTGCTCTCCCGTGCTCCGATTGGCTGGCCAGGCGGCGAGCCCACCTTGCTCCTTAAAAGGGTGGAAGGGGCGCAAAAATCCCACTTCCTCCTCTTCTCCTTTCTCCAACATTTCTCTTCCTCTCTTCCGCCATGGAGAAGACCTAATCCTTCATCGGTGGCGGCGAGGTTGCCACCAGCCGCGCCTCTCCTACTCTGCGCCGGTGGTGGCGAGAAGCCAGCCGAGGGAAGAGGAGGCGCGAGGTCGCGGGCGAGTCGAGACATGGTGGGCGCTCGGGGAAGAAGCGGTCAGGCGTCCGCCACCCCGCCTCCGCCGGCGGCTCCTCTCCTCGGCGGTCCACACCGGGGCGATCCACAGGAGTTCTTTGTCAAGCTGCGCGAGGCACCTCGTCGTCGCCTCCGTCTTCGGCTCCGTTTGCAGCGATGGGCGGACCCTTGAATGTTGGAATTGCGCGAGGGGCTGTGGGATCAGCGGCCGCGAGTTAGTGTCGTATCCCAGCCCCGGCGTGATGTATTTCGATCGAGGTGGAAAGGCGTTCGCGCGTATCCACAGCGGCGGCGGGTTCACCCTCCATTTTAAGTTAATGGAGGCGACCTTCGCCCGTCAAGGTCTTGAGACTCCGGCACCGGGCGAGATATTGCGTGGACAGCTCCTCCGATGGCGAACTCCCCTCGGCGAGTGGCGGAGGAGAAGCGGCAGCGGCAGCGAGGGCAGCGGTGGAGTCCGACTAAGCGTCGGCCGTCGCCTCGCAGCGCCAGGCGACGATCATCCGGGTCGCCGGCGCCTCACTTCCAGGGCCGTCTCCTTGGGCGGCTGGCATAGGGAGGCTGCGGAAGAAGGAAGAGGGGTGGCGGCAGGCGTGGAAGTGAATCTGGCGTGGTGCCCTCGGCAAGCGTCTTGGCGATCCTGCCGCCCGTCTTGACTACTTCCGGCGCCTCGCCTCCGCCAAGCCCCTGGCGGCCCCGGGATGTTCTCTTGGTGTCTTCGGCACCGTAGCTCACCTAAGCGCCCCTTTTGCCCTTCCGGCAAACTTCTCTTGCGGGGCCTCCTTGACCTACCTCTGAAGAGAAAGCAGGAGAGGATTACGGGCATCTTATCTTTTTTTTTTGTTTGTAAGCCTTTGGGCCTTAGCTGCATTTAAAACTTGTAATCCTCTCTTTCATGTTTTTCATCCTCTATGGACTTGTACTGGAATGGGATGTTTTTTAATGAAAAAAAGGAATGCTTGCCGGGTTATATCCTTTACTTGATTCTATGCCTTGTATGTTTCCACCCTCGCTATGAGAACTTGCGTAGCGACACACTTGCAGTCTTGGAACATCAGCGGCTTCGCTGGCGGTCTTGTTTCCGGCAGAAACCTTGCCGGGTTAGTTCTGGCCTTGTATTGTTGGCGGACTCGAAAACAAATCAAGGCGCCAAGCTGATTGTAGTCGATTCCTCTCGCGCGGGTTTTTCATACAAAACACGTTCGTTCAGGGCGCAGCCTCGCATTCCCAGTCCATAAGAGGATGCATGATGGCGATGAAAAACTTATCGATATTACGGTCCCGGCGACTACGGCTTGCGGGGTGAATCTTAATATCTGCAGCCCCGGCGACACTGGTTATTTGAGACCCGGTGCGGTCGCCTTCTTTGTTCTTGTCGCTGGCGTCGCAGCCCAGGACCACTGGCTTGCATGAAGAATCTTGGTGCTTTCGCACCCCCCAGCGGCCGATTGCGAGGGCTGAGGTGCCAGGTAGCGTATACATTCTTTCCTTGTTGCTGTTATTTCAGATTCTGAAAACAACTTAGACAGCGCGCAATAAGTTACTTTTTGTGATGTAACCGTGTCAGGCGATGCAATGCTATGTTTCACCCTTTGTATGTTTATACTCTCGCTTTTAGGGGACTTGCGGTGCATACGCTTCTTGCAGTGTGGAACATCAGCAGCCAGCTGGTGATGTTGCCTCCGGCAAGAAACCTCGTCGGGCTAGATTGCGGTAGCGCTTTCATCGTTGGCGGACTCGAAAACAAATCAGGCGCCCAACTTAGCCACGAGTCGGCTCCTCCAGCGCACAAGTTTCCCATACAAAGGATGTCCCGACAGCAACGCTTGCTACGTTACATCCTTTACCCATCACAGCCCTTGTATGTTTTTTACCCTCGGCTTTTAGGAAACTTGCGGCGCTAACACACTTCTGAGTCACGGAACATCAGCAGCCTTGGCGGTCTTTGTCTCCGGCAAGAAACACCTTGTCGAACCCGATTCTGCGCTTGCCACTTGTATTGTTGGCGGACTCGAAACAAAGCAAGGCGCAACTTGACCCGAGTTGGTTCCCTCGCGCTGAGTTTTCCATACAAGGCCTGACGTTCAAGGAATATAACGAAAAATTTAAAACTGAAAGTGTTCTATACTCAAACTTGGCAACTTAGCTTTTCCGTCTTTTGTGCTTGGCGAACGCCACTTCTCCTTGATTCCCTCCTTATGCGTTTCACCCTCACGCTTTGGGGAACCGCGAACAAACACACTTGCGAGTCACGAGAACATCAACCTTTCTTGGCGGTGTTGCTTCAGCGAGAAAAACTTCGTCGGGCTAGTTGCAGTGCGCCTTTCATCGTTAGCGGACTCGAAACAGATCAAAGGCGCAACTTAACTCTGATTCGGCCCCTTTACTGGAGTTTTCCATACAAAGTCACGGCCTTCGGGGATCTGACTCAAAAGTTTGAAACGGCTACTCTCTTTGCTCTCTTTGGCGGTGGGGCTCGATGGCGCGTCCTCGGCGGCGCCCGCGGCACTCGGAGAGGTGCGTTGCGAGTAGGCACGAGCTGTTCTTCAACCACTAGCTGGTTGGATGCTCCAAGAGAACTTGACACTTGTCATTTGAGCAACCCATCCTCAGGGACTTTGAGCAAAATCATCAAGTGAGGAAAACCAAAACCAAACCCCACAAAAGTGATTGAGCATCATTGAAGAAATTGATCTGCATGGATCCGGCGCATTACCTTTGAAGCGTGCTTCTTCCAGACGGTTAGGCGTAAGGTCTAGAGCATCAAGAGGAATTGTCGATGTTGGTGACCAAGTCTATGAAGGTTTGGAAGTCACACGAAGACTTACCACAGTGATTGGGCAAGTCTGCGTAGCCTTAGTTCAAGGAGAATACGGTGAGGCTGGGTGTCTGAGGCTGCATCTTTCGATGGCCCAGGTGTCCCGGATTGGTGTCCTCGAGTTTAAATACTCGGCCGCTCCAACAGGGCGTACAAGCGAGGCAGCGGTTGGAACTGGTTTACAAATCATTGTCTTCACCAACTAAGCGGTTCTGTTTCCTCAACCCTTTCATTTCCTCATTCTTGTGTTGAGTGTTTGTTCATATACTCGTGCTTGAAGACTTTGGTGAAGACTTTCTCAATTTCCTCGAGTTCAATTTCTTGATCTTTTGTCTTCATCTTGTGTATCCTGTGATTCGCTTTACGTACTCGTGCTTGTCTTCATTTCATCATGATGACCATGCTTGTATTCCGTTATGCTTACTTGAGCACTTATTCGGCACAAGTAGTTCTTCGCTAGGAATTTTCTCGACAAATTCCTCGATGAAGAATTCATAAAATTGCATATTCAACCCCCCTCTAGTCGATATGCTTACTTTCAAGGTTCAAACCCATAAACATTGAATCCTCTGATGGCACAATGAACCCCGCGGTTTATCAAGGATTATCTCCTCCATATCCATATGGCCCTTGTTGACAATCTCCGCCATCAAATATCTCCCACTCAAGCTTAAAGGACCAGCTCGGCATTGGCTTAACTTAGCTTGCCGGCGAGAATCAATTGGGTGTTGGGAGGACACGGAAGCGCATTCCTTGACAACTTCCAGGGCACATATAATGGACCGCCGATGACCTAAGCCACATAATTCAGCAGCAGACCAGATGGCCCACAATTACAGACACGGTTCCTCACAAAGAAAAATCAAATGCGTCGATTGTAGGATCAGAAATTAAACTTCAAACATAACATCATGACAGTGGCTGGCCCGGCACCTAGGACAGGAAAAGCGAAATCCATGGCAGCCCTCACATCACTCATGACCAGCTTACGTGCGGGAAGGCAATTAGCTGGCTCGCAGTAACAACCCTCGCAAAAAATGCAGCGGTCAGGACGGCAAGGACTTAATGGCAGGTCGCGTCACAACAAAACAACGCCAGGTGTGGCGATAACACTAAAGAATGGCAGATCAGCGCTTGGTTCAGGCTCTAAGCCGGTCAGCAGAAAAGCCATTCAAAAGAACTACTCGAAGATTAGTCCAATTTGGACCCGAATACTGACCGCTCTTGCCGGATACATGGCACCCAAAAAAGCCAGGTGAGGAGTCCGGACTAGGGGTGTCCAGGACAGACCGGACTATCATCGTCGGCCGTGACTCCAAGACTATGAAGATACAAGATTGAAGACTTACGTCCCATGTCGGGATGGGACTTTCCTTGGCGTGGAAGGCAAGCTTGGCGATCACGGATATGTAGATCTCCTACCATTGTAGCCGACTCTGTAGCCAGCCCTAGCCCTCCCGGTGTCTATATAAACGGGAGGTTTTTAGTCCGAAATAGACAACAACCATTACAACAATCATACCATAGGCTAGCTTCACAGGTTTAGCCTCCTTGATCCTAAGTGGTAGATCCACTCTTGTACTACCCATATCATCAATATCAATCAACAAGCAGGTAGGGTTTTACCTCCATCGAGAGGGCGAACACAGGTAAAAAAAGTCGTGTCCTTGTCTCCTGTTACCATCCGCCTAGGCGCATAGTTCGGGACCCCCTACGAGATCTGCGGTTTGACACCGACATTGGTGCTTTCATTGAGAGTTCCTACGTGTATGTCGTCCCGATAGGCTTGATGGCTTCTTCAATCAACAACAACATGATCTAAGGTGAGACTTTTCTCCTGGACAGATCTTAGTGACCGAAACCGCACAGGGCCCAATTCACTTGGCCATACGGAAGCGAATCTGGCTCGCCCTGGCCATCGGTCGATTTGGAAACCTAAACTTCACGGCCAGACATCAGCGGAGACTTTGATCTTCGATGGATCCGAGCGCAACCCGGCGTACGCCTTTGTCACGATGGGCATGATCTAACTCTCTGCGCGGACGGTACCTTGGAGCGCCGCACCGAATCGCTCCGACCCATAGTTGAGACTATGTCCCATTGAATCAGGGCGGGTGTGCTGGACACCGCCTCGGGAACTGCAACCGGCGGCGATGGAACCAAACGGCCTGACGTCCCTTACTAGCTTCGTGACTCCGAGGTGCGGACTCCTGGCGGACTCCGAACCTCCTGCTACCAATCGAATCCGATTGGGCTGATCATGGAGTTCACCGCTGCGGACATCTTCCAGCACTCACCCTTTGGCGACATCCTAAATTAGCTAAAACATCTCTAAGCTATCTCAGGAGAGCCTGGCGGACTATGGCGGGGATGGTTGGAAACAGACGGCGAAAGAAATTCAAAAGCCCACCCACCAGCCACTATGTAGCCCGCGCCGGCGATCTAACCGACATGCTGAATTACGACTCCGAAGCCGGCGTGCGGTATGATGCGGAACGATCAGGGAACCAGCTCGCCCGAGCTCTTTGGAAAAGCCACCCCAACCCATGGTGTATATATGGTGGACACCCCAAAAGGAAGCGATAACGAGAACAGGCGGCGGCAAAGGATAATCCGCCGACAAACAACAAAAGCGGCGGCAGGCGCCGCCCTAAGTCCGCCTCGACAAAAACAGCGCTCCTAATGACCCAGCAATGAAGCGGGGCAAACGGTGGGCGATGAACATGCAACCAAGCAACCGTCGAGCAGGGCGAATCGGATAATCAATCCATGCGGCGAAACCAACAGTCCAGACAACTTCCGCGGACACACCACGAACATAAGAACCTCCACAAAAGACTGCGTCGCCCTTGCATGAAATGCGAAGAAGGAAAAGCAAGCTCAAAACAGCGGAAGACATACTCGAGAATGAGGTGGAGCAAAGTACTCAAGACCCGGACAAATATGGCAATGGCCACAAACAAAAACTACCAGGCGCAAGCTGCTGCGAATTGACGAGGAACCAGAGCCACAGTCAAAGCAAAGCAGCCTGGTGGGATAGGCGACTAGACGGGCCAAAGCGACAAGCGGGGCGCACACAAGCCGACTCATGATCGGGAAACAAATGGCCAGTCAGGTCCATTTATGGGCCAAAAGAGGCCCGAGGCAGCACAACCGCCAAGTGTTGAACAATGGCACACAGAAATCTGAGGCGCCACACCCTATATTTCACCAATGAGGTCTTTGGATCATGAATTTCCAGCGGGGTTTAAACCCATAAACATAGAGGCTTCTGACGGAACAACAGACCACAGGTGCGGATGAGAGATTACATACTACACATACACATGGCTAGAGGAGATGATCTCACGCCATAAATATCTACCCCTCAAGCTCAAAGGGCCGGCTCGGCATTGGCTCAAAAGCCTCCAAGAAAACACTATTGGAAGTTGGGGAAGAGCTTGAGCGCAGCGTTTGAGCAAATTTTCAAGGGACTTATGTCCGCCCTCCGGATCTGAGGCGATTTAAGTCACATAACTCAATAGCCAGAGGTCGGCAGCATAGGTGGAGCAGGTTCCTTACCAAAAAGAACCAAATAGTCATTGTCTAGACACGAAGCCTTAGCAGCTTTTAAACACAATGTCAGGATGAATGGCTCGCGGACACCTCGCCAGAAAGGCGGGACAATGGCGGCATAACAAGCCTCATGACCGCTTTGCGGCGGGGAAGATAGCTGGCTAGCAAGATCAGCACCGGTGACCAGTACATCGAAATCAGAAGCGGAAAACCACGGTAGCGAAAGGATCGGCGCGGAACAAAGAAAAAGCCCAAGAACGGCGGTCGGCGCCCGGATTCAGCCATGACGAACAATAAAACGCCTCTTAAGGATAACGGTGATAGCTATCAAGCAAACAAAATTTTGGATCGGATATGCCAAATCCACAGTACCTCAAAGGCGCAAACCACACCCACCGAGATTGTTGGGTTTTCAAACAGTTCGGCCGACTCAACGCCGAACACAAGAACTCGGCGCTCCAGCGAGGATGATGAACCACGGCCGAGCACGGAAAACAAAAGACTTTCCCACAAGAAGTCAGAACAGTAAACTCACTTCATGTGATATACGGAAAAACAATGCGGCACCGCTAAAATAAGTGTCGCCACGGTCCACCCAGCGGAACCTCGAAGTTGGATGTCAAAACCAATCACTTTCGACCACTGGATTACTCGAAGCATTGAAACGCAGGATGGACTTTCGATATTGGATCCTATAATCGATGGATTACAATTTACACAAGTCACGATGGGCCGGCGCGATTTAAACCTGCTATATCGAACACAATCCGCAAGATGGGGATAGACCTTACTAAAATTCAACATAGCACTTCCTTTAAAGGAGTGGCGCGGCCCCCACGCCAAGTGCACAGGCTCCTTATTACTAGAAGTTGTGTTGGGACACGGACAACTTCCGATCGAAAACTAATCTTTCATGTCGCCCCATTCAAAAGTAGCTATCAAGCACTATTGGGGCGTGAAGCTTTGTCGCTTTAGCATAATACCACATTCGTCTCTTACACTTAAAATGCCGTCCACGTGGCATCATTTCATTAAAAAGTCGTTTAAGACCCGGGACACGGCTAGGCGAGTCCGAATAAATAAGCTAGGGGCTCCCTAGCCGCACACCCCTTCACAAGGGCTGTGCATATAAGCAATAAGCTAATATGGCTCGCTTTATCCATTTATTAATATTTTTATGCACTTTTTACATACGATTTCCTTTCAAACTAAGTTCCTCTCTTTTACAGATGAACAACATGCACACCCGTCGGGATAACGGCTGCGCGGAACCTGGCGCGAGCGTGCGGTAAGGACCCGTTGCAAGATTCTTTTGAATTAAGACCTGCGTAAACTTTTTCTGTCTCTTGTTGCTATAATCCCTGGTTTCTCATTATAACGGAGAGGAGTGACGTTTTGCATCGGCGCGTCGAGAACCTTCGCCGTACACGGACACTAGGGGCTTAGGGCATTCGCCCATCATTATAAAGACCGAACACCTTAGGGAGTGTTCGTCTCGAGATTAGGCCTTATATGCATCAGCTCCGAATCATGTCTTTGGTGAATGTTGGGTTTGCCGGCTCATGTTTTGCTGCCTTCGTTCGTATCATCCGGCTAGCGGCACCGGAGAACTCTGCGATTGTGCCCCGGTTAATTGGCGAGCACGATGAGAAAGCGGCGGCGTCATGATCTGATGACTGGTCGACCACTCGATCGACCACGGAATGTTTAGAATTCCTCCGCTTTGATGAAGGACCGTTTCGGTCAGGCACATCTGGCGCCCAATCCGGACAGCGGTGCCCCGAGGGCTATATCGTAGTCCCACCTCGAACTCAATGGCTAAGTGAAAGTGATAAAGCATTATAGTCCGGTTGCCTCGTTTGCTCGCCCACCTCCTTAATAGGACCGAGGCGTCGGATTAAGTGTGAAAATCGCTATTTTTCGAACACCCCGCGCCTTGTGGGGGCTGGCCGAAGACCATCTTTAGGTTATACATACGTATACATAAGCGGCGCATAGGAGATATTTCAATACTTGAGCGCACAAGTATAAAAGCGCCTACATCATAACATTGTTTTACAAAATAAGCGTTCATTTGAGCGTGACATTTTTAACCTTTGCGACTCTATTACGAGCACCACGAACTTCCCCAAAATAGTGCTCGGCGGGTAACGGCTCTCGTCCGAACCTGAGTGCATAGCGGCGGTGGCATCCATCTCCGTCAATGTGTCTTCACACGGGAGAGTGCCATCCGTGCACCCTCTATGCAGGCGGCCGCTTCATTGCCTTGATATCGGCACCGCCCAAGAAATTGCTGCAATAAGCCAAAATAGCTCTTGGCTTGGGCCTATCCGGCGAACATGAGCCCGCGATATCCGTCATGGCAAGCCGGACAACCTATTCAGCTCAGCCCATTCGACGACGATCGGTCGTGATGAGCTTCTTCTCGGCACCACATAGAGTGCGGGACTAGCAACCGTTAAGCGGGTATCCGTTGGAGTCTTGGGGGAGATGGGCGATTAACCTGTCGGCGTCCTCTGCGGATCTGTTAAAAACATCGGGAGTTTAGATCCCTATAAGTCAAACTATGAAAAAATAAATGTCCCATAAAGGATAACATATCTTACCACACCCGCCGAGCGGTGCTGAATCCGCGATCTTGATCCGCGGGCGAGGCTTCTCCGCCCTTGAACAACACCCTCCGAGGCAGCTTATGCGTCATGCGAAGAGCACCTTTCGAGTCCGGTCTTGCGGATCGAACTCCCTTGATTGAAGGCCGTGTTGGCGGGGAGAATCCGTGGGACGAGCATGACCGGATCACGTTGACAAGCAGGCTTCTTGTTCACCAAGTGCAGAGCGGGGTGGAGTCGGTCAGCTCCTCAAACTGCCCATAGCAAGCCCTTCTCTTTCGGAGGTGAGCTGCATGGGTACAGATCTAAACTTCGGGCGATGCCCATTTAGGGTCGGCTCGGTGATATAGAACCACCCGATTGCCACCCTTTGATGGTTTCCACAAAGGCGCCCTCGAGCCGAAGGGCGTTGGGCATTTGCCCACCATGGCGCCTCCGCCTCCGGGGCGCCCTTCACTACCTTGACTTGACATTGAAGGTTTTTAGCCCGGCGAGTGGGGCTGGATCGAAGGCCTGACCTGCCGATAAGCAGAGATGTTGAGGATGAAGTTTGGCGCCGGATCATGGAAGTCGGTCTTAGTAGTACATGAGCCCGGACGAAGGGATGAAGTGGGAAGCCCGTCCAGGGAGAAGTGGGGAAGAATCGACCCTCTCATGGGGCTGGGGGTGGGATGAGCTGCCTTGTCGGGCCGGTCTTGATTCGGGCAGGTATCCGGCACCTGGCCAGTTTTCGATGTGCCCTCCGTAGCGGAGGAGACCATCCACTGCCTCCCGCTCGGACATGGCTGCGGGAAGGTTGAGCGAGATGTGCGAACGGTGGCTGGGCTCAGTGCGGAGATGGATAAGCAAAGGAGGAAGAAGGCGTGGGTAAAAAGGTGGATACTTATCCCTATATATGGTGACGAAGACTATCGTCCACTGGTAAAACTCGCTTATCTCCCAAGCGCCACCATCAATGCGCGGTTGGGTTACTCGTCCGTATTGATGGGAATCCGGAATAAAGGGAACATGATTCTGCGACAAGGCGTGCCAAAACCGCTTAGCTAAAGGGGTGGTATGATAAAAGCGATTCAAGTAAAGGCTTGGTGGTGGCATGAGGACATGCCACAAAATCGTCGGCGGTCGAACTTGTGTACATATAATTCTCTCTCTGGTTGGAATGTGGAATTTATTTTGCGAGCGGACACTATCCGGTGTTCAAAATCTTCTATGAATAATTGGAGGAACCCGCCTTGCAATGCGAACAATATCTGCGCCGGACTCATCGTCATTGAAGCTTGGTTGAGGAGCTCTTGGGAGTCTGGACTAGGGGTGTCGGGATAGCGGACTATCATCATCGGCGGACTCCAAGACTATGAAGATACAAGATTGAAGACCGTCCCGTGTCCGGATGGGACTTTCCTTGGCGTGGAAGGCAAGCTTGGCGTCACGGATATGTAGATCTCCTACCCTTAACCGACTCGTGTAACCTAGCCCTCTCGGTGTCTATATAAGGAGGGTTTTAGTCCGTGGGGCGAACAAACATTACAACAATCACACCATAGGCTAGCGGTTTAGCCTCCTTGATCTCGTGGTAGATCCACTCATGTACTACCCATATCATCAATATCAATCAAGCGGGACCATGGTTTTACCTCCATCGAGAGGGCCGAACTTGGTAAAAACATTGTGTCCCTTGTCTCTGTTAACATCCGCCTAGCGCATAGTTGGGACCCCCTACCCAGATCCGCGGTTTGACACGACAAGGTAAACAAAATACACCTTATAGACAACCTTGTTGTAGTATGAGTGACTAAGTGATGACTATGTATGGCGTGCCAACATCGGATAGCCTACATGCCGTGTTAAATCTCAAGTGCGACCGCATGAGCGGCCAGCAGTCGTGGTAAGCGCGACCATGATCACGAACTCTTGGCAGCCTTGGATCTGAATCAAGCGATGCATGCTAAGTTCTTTGAAAATTTTAAGAATAACCCTCTAGGATAGGATATTCACCCATAGGTCTAGAATCACGCCATGCAACGTTCGATCTCATATCCAAGGGCTCTCGGAAGCCGTATCATGGGTGAATGGAAAGCCACTACCCTTCCCGTTCGCGCGGCGATTCGCTCCTACTCGTCCCGCCGTCCTTTAATACTCGGTTACGCTCCTAACCGTCCCATCCATTCACATTCGGCGGTTCCACTAATCTAACTCTCCTCCCAAATCCATGGCGTCCCAAATCTCCCGATCGGTGGTGAGTACAAGGTTAGAACCATCACCGGCGATGAGTTCGGCGTCATCTACACCCGTACTTCCCGGCGGTGAAAGGATGCCTTTCTCGCTTGAGGCGCATGTTAAAACTCACATGATGAGTGGGTGTTGGGCTAGATGTTGAGTACACCACGGTCATGGGGCGAGAGAAGGATCTAAGGGCGAAGAGAGAAAAGCCGCCATGATCCGGGTTTGCGTACATAACGTTTGCTTGGTCTACCACCTATGCCATGCCGGCGTTGAGTGCGATTTTAAGAACTTCCTCGAGGATAAAGCAGTCAAATTCGTTACTACTTTAAAGCGACAAAAGAAGTCTGTGTCGGATAGGCCTCATTGTAAACCCTTTGACCTCGGAAGAATCGGTGGTGCCCTCTCGTCGACCCTCAATCGCGACCTGGCGGGAGCCATGGTTCATCCTTCGTCTTGTAAAGCTGGAGAAACCTCATTACCGTTTCATCGTCATGCATGGCAGCGGAATGTACTAGGTATAGACCACATCCACTACGCTGCAATGGATGGCTACCTTTGTTCAATATCTACAAGGGTTGGATGAAAGCCAACCAAGTTGGCGGTTCAAGCAAGAAATGTCGGCCAAGAGGAAGAGGACAAGGGCGAAGTCGAGGGCGTGGGCGAGGACTCGGAAAGATGGCGATGTCGTTGCTCATGGCGGTTCTAAACTTCTAATGAAGTGTCTACGATTAGTTTCATAGTTTAATTTGGTGTGCTTAGTTTAATTTGAGGGTGTGTTGTCTTGAGCCCCAGCAGAACTATGTTATGTTTCTTCTCGTTACGTTAACTCTTGGTATGTACATACTAGTACTAGTATTTCTTTAATAAATTTAGCACCCCAATTAACGCGTACTAGCTTTTTAATAGTACTATATGCATATTTGCGAATGGCGCTCTCTATATGTACCACCTTTTTTTAAATTTCAATTTTTGCTCCATGGCGCAATCCATCGATAGTACTAATGTACAAAAGTATACATTTTTTAAAGGATAGCATACTGTTCATTATATATATATATATATATATATATATATATATATATATATATATATATAGCAGTTAAATTATAACCTAGAGCAGCGTGCATGCGGGTAGTAAACCGATCCGGAGAGAAGTATAGTAAAATGAGGTGATTTTACGGCGATCGGCGGGTGAGCATGTGCATCATGCGGTCCCGTGTCATGATGTACCAAGCGTCTGCGTGTCCCTCTTAAGCGAAGCAATACTAGTACGGGGTTTGAGATGATGTCGAACCGAAGTGTGAAATAATGGTTTAGCCGTCAAATGCAGGAAGGTCTTGACATTGTGATTTGGCGTCTCATTGCTCATTACTACTCTTGGGCGGCAGTGGGGTCGTCCCCTGCTGTTACTGCTTGTTATTTGGTGCTTGACCGTCGACCGGTTGCTATATGTCCCACATGTCGGTGGCGAAATCTGAAATTCATGAAAGGGAGCATCGACGGAGGTATACTACATAATTCATGAAAGGCGACTTAGTTTTGGAAAAATCTGTTTTCTGAATGCGTACCCACTAGGGTTTATAGGGCTTATCTAAAAACATTCATTTTTCGTTTGATAAATCTCAATTCTACTATACTAGTAGTAGTACCATTACATGTTGGATTAGGTGCATTAGATCACCGCATAGCGATGTCAAGAGAAACTAACCAATGCATGTACAAGTTCATGGAAATTTAGTGGTCATTCATGCATTACGTTCTAATTAATGCCTCGTAAACATAACTTCTTGAAAAACAAGCATATTGTGCAAACTATGAAATTAATTCGACCACTCACCGTCTACCTTGGTTGGAGAGATTTTGAAATTGAGCCATAAAGCTGGAAAAGCTCGATTACTATTTGTGGCCTTGTATAGATGCAAAATGTATTTTTTATAGTGGCCTTGTATAAGTAAATGGAGGAGTACTAACCAAAGTCGTATGTAGTAGAGGCGAGAGTAAGCGGAGGGAGTAGTAAATAGTAACATACACTAGTAACATACACATATCCTAGACTATGTTACTATCTTAGTGGATAGTAACATAAGTGTGGTAACATGCAAAGCTTCATTTATTAGGTTATAGACTAATATTGCATTGGGACATGTGATATTCTGATAACTCTAAGTTACTATAACAACCTCTCTCCTCATTAACTCACTTCCACAAGCAAATTTCTTTGAGTTGGACTCAATATTCTTTGCTGAAGTTACTCCCAATGTGGCTAGTCTAAGTATGACTAACCTTATAGCTAACCTTGTTGTAGTATGAGTGACTAAGTGATGACTATGTATGACATGCCAACATCGGATAGCCCTAGCACCATGTTAAATCTCAAAGCGCGACCGCGCTGCGCAACGATCGTGGTAGGTCGACCATGATCAGAGTCTTGGCAGCCCTTGGATCTGAATCAAGCAGTGCATGCTAAGTTCTGAAAATTTGCAGAATAACCCTCATGTACAGCAAATTTCCTCCTGAGCGGAGTAGGTTTCACGGTTTGCATGCGGGTTTAATGGAGCGAGGCGTGTTCGCGGCGTGCGTGGCGGCGCAATACTATCGATTTGACAACTACAACTAGTATATTATAAAAAACAAGAAGAGTAGTAGAGATAAGAATAGAGACTAGGGAGGAGCACCGTCTCTTGCGTGGGCTACTCCTGCGCTCCATTCGTGGCATGACATCCTGACCACTCCCTCTGCGCTCCATTAGTGGTCTTTGTTGACATTTGGGAGTGCACTCTAGCATTGCTAGTAGCGACTTCAGCGATGGCGACTTCTTCCCCGACCTCGGCAACCTCTTCCTCAACGACATGGCGACAACTTCAGCGCCAATGGTGCTGCTCCCATTGCACCGTATGTGTTTGTCCTTCTGTTCAAAATCGTGGTAGCATTCATGTTTCTAGTCTGTCCTAGACTCGATCTGTTCATCTACTATGCTAGTCCGCATGATTAGTTTAATCTCTGTTATAGCCGTCATGATTTATTTTGTAGTAAATCTCGTAGTAACTTGCTCATATATTCAATGGCGGAGCGTCCCTACAACCCTCCGTTTCATGGGCGGCCTGGTCGATGCCTCCAAGGAGCCCTTGATCTCTGCTATGAGTGCGGTGCCGTTTGGGGCTGCGCCGGACATCGTGCATCACTGGCGGCGTCGGCAATCATTCTGGCCCTTGGCGAAGAACATCAAAATCGAGGCGTGCTAGCCGTTCACCGTGCGATCGGCTGGAGGATCGGTGCCACTGCTAGTCTCGGAGGAGGGCAGCGTCTTCCTCTTGATCGTGGCCCACGGCAAGGCCCATGGCCACCGCCACATCTCTGTAGTGTGCGTCGAGCGGCGCCGCTAACGCGACGACCCGAGGCCGATGTGCGGTGCGTGCTCACTATTACTACCCCTCGGAGGTCCGTGGCGGCGATCTTGCAGCGTCAAGCTGACTTGGGCTCTACGAGCTGGGACCTTCCACCGATGTGGACATGGAAGGCGCATGGTATTATTTGACCCCCAACAATGTGCATGGGGACTCCAGGAGTTCACTGGACATATGCATTACTAAGTTAAATGTTGATCATTAGTCTTTGCTCATTGTAATCCGTTGTCTAAGCATGTGGAGACTTCCATGCATGATCTTGCTCTATTGGAGTATCGCGCATGAATAAAGTGTATCCATTTATGGTTTAGTCTAGAATCTTCCATGTATGAATTTTTACTCTGATGCGGTGAAAGACTTATGATGAACCATTTCTGCAAAGCACAATAAGAGTTATTTCTTCACAAGTTTTGGATGCAGGTTGCTGATTGAGCGCTTTTGTTTGCAAAAGATACTTTTTATCTATTTCACGGGATGTTTAGAGCTCTAGAGAGAAATAATATCCGAAGAAACCTATCGATACATTACACATGAGATGACCCCACATCCTTTGTCAAAATAAACAACACCCGATCGATGCATTTCACTCTTTAGTCAGCAGACGGGCACCTTACTTGCTCCTATAGGTGCTTAAGCTTGCCACATAGGCATAAAAGTCGATGTGGTAAGTTAATCAAGAAGAGAGAGACTAGTTTGGTGACCCAAGGAAAGCGTTGCTAAGGCGTGTACCTAGGTGAAAAGACAATTTTGAGTCTATAGCTAATTAAATGAAGCAAACTTAGTAACACCATTTCATTTGAAGAGGTCACTCCTTGGAAAATGCAATAAATACTAGTACTCCTGTGTCCCATAATATAAGAATGTTTTGGCACTACACTAGTGTCAAAACGTTCTTATATTATAGAGACGGAAAATCTGAAAAAGAATAGAGAGTAAAAAAATACACTTATAGCCAACCTTGTTGTAGTATGAGTGACTAAGTGATGACTATGTATGACATGCCAACATCGAGATAGCCTACATACGTGTTAAATCTCCAAAGGCGCGACCAGCGAGCGACGGATCATGGTAGTAGCGACCATGATCTGAGCTCTTGGCACCTTGGATCTGAGATCAAATGGTGCATGCTAAGTTGCTAAAATTTGCGAGAACAACCCTCGAGGATAGGATATTCACCCATAGGTCTAGAATCATGCCATCGCGTTCGATCTCGATCCAGGACTCTCGGAAGCCGTATCATGGGAGAATGGAAAGTCACTACCCTGCCATTCCGCTGGTAGTTCGCTCCTACCGTCCCCCGTCCTTTAATACCACACGTTCGCTCCTAGTCGTCCCGTCCATTCACATTACGGCGAGTTCCACTAATCCTAACCCTCCTCCCAAATCCATGGCGTCCCAAATCTACCCGATCGGCGGTGAGTACAAGGTTAGAACCATCACGGCGATGAGTTCGGACGTCATCTACACCCGTTCTTCGTGACGGTGAAAGGATGCCTTTCTCGCTTGGCGCATGTTAAGACTCGGATATGAGTGGGTCGTTGGGCTAGATGTTGAGTACACCACGGTCATGGGGCGAGAGAAGGATCTAAGGGCGAAAGAGGAAGAAGACGCCGTGATCGAGGTTGCGTGCATGACTTATGTTTGGTCTACCACATATGCCATGCCGGCGTTGAGTGCCGAGTTTTAAGGACTTCCTCGAGCAACCTAGTCAAATTCGTTCTTGTAGACTTTGGTAGCGACAAAGAAGTCGTCGGATAGGCCTCGTTGTAGCAACACCTTCGACCTCCAAAAGAATCGGTGGTGTCCTCTGTCGACCTTAATGTTGACCTGGCGAGGAGCCATGGTTCATCCTTCGTCTGATAAGCTGGAGAAACCTCCATACCGTTTCATCGTCATGCATGGCGCGGATGTACTAGATATAGACCACATCGATGCGCTGCAATGGATGGCTAACCTTTGTTTCAATATCTACAAGGGTTGGATGAAGAGCAACAACCAAGTTGGCGGTTCAAGCAAAGAAGTATCGGCCAAGAGGAAGAGGACAAGGGCGAAGTCGAGGGCGTGGGCGAGGACTCGAGTAAAGTGGCATGTCGTTGCTCATGGTGGTTCTAAAGCAATGTCTACGAAATAGTTGCAAAGTTTAATTTAAGGTGTGCTTAATTTAATTTGAGGGTGTGTTGTCTTGAGCCCCATAGAACTATGTTATGTTTCTTCTTGTTACTTTAACTCTTGATGAAGTACATACTAATATTTCTTACATTTCATCTTTTAGTTGGTATAGTACTACCACTCGTTTCTTCACATTATATACGGACAATATATATGGCCAACATCATATAGCAGCAGTTTAGTTGTCAAAATTTCAGGGTGCTTAGTTTTGCCAATGAATTCGGTGCTTAGTTTTATTTGAGGGTGGGTTGTCTGGACACCATTATTGTGACTAGCCTTTTTAATAGTACTATATGCATAATTTGATGGCGCTCTCTATATGTACCACCTTTTTTAATTTCAAGTTTTGCTCCATGGCCAATCCATCGATACTCTTGTTGTACAAAAGTATACATTTTTAAAAGGCTAGAGGCGGGGTCTAGCTTGGTGGTTTCACGAGGCGAGGGCCTTTGTGATTTGATGGATCATTACTCTTTGGAAGGCGGGGCCTTGTGATTTATTGCTTTCGTATAAATGCACGGCGACTGATCGAGGAGGGCAAAGAACCGTCGGTATACTCAAGTTTTCCACTAGAGTAATCTTTGCGTTGGAGGAACCTGAAACCGGCACCCGTTGCCATATGGCGATAAAAATGATCTAATTTGCTAGTCATCTCATTGTTAGCATTGTTCTATTCATTCCCTCAAAAACAAAACCATTGTTCTATTCATGCCTCGGGAAAATACGACACGTCTTGTGAAACACCGAAGCAAAAGATGAAACACAGCAGCAAAAGAAGAAGAATATTATCACCACAAATGATCTAATTAAATGGCGAATTAATGCCTTCTTCATCGCCTCCGACCTCCATCTCCTTCGCGTCTCCTCCACCATCTTCTTCATTTTGTCGGCGTGAGCCTTCATCATTGCTCCACGGCCGCATATATCCTTATGACATGGGTGCTCGTCCGAACCGAACTCCTCCATACATTCCATGGAGGGCTGCAACATCTTCATCGAGAACTACTATTCTCATCAGCTTCTTCGCGGCGTTCTTCTCCTTCAAGTCGATCTCATGGCGGAGCTTCGCCTTGTCCTCTGAAATCGCAAGATTTTGCGGTCGCCTTCTTCTCAAGGCAATGCTCTTCTTGGCAGCATCACCAAGCCGGGGTCAACTCCCTCTGCTGATTGAGCTCGGCGGACATGTCGTCGAGGCTCTCCTTACAACTCCTCAAGCCTTGGATGAACTCCTACCTTATTGAGGTGCTTATTGAGCTGATCGGGCATGCCGTCGAGGATAACGACTCCAGCTCCGCACTCGGCATGTTAGCCTCCGGCTAGGCTCAGGAGCCATCGCTTGCCGTGAGAGGTCTTCGAGGTCTCTGCATGGCGGCGAGCCCTCTTTTTCCGCAGCCTTGGTTTCCGCTCCTTGTTACGAGTAGTTCTCGACCTAGAGCTCTGCTCACCGGCCATGAGCGACAAGCGAAGAAGAAGCACTTATGAGGAGGAAAGGTAGAGTAATTTTGGTTAGGTAGTTCCCTTTTATAACCTAAGTACTAGCACTAGTAGTACTAATACCATAGTGGGAACACGTTAGGTTTGGTACATACTAGTAGGTGTGACAGGTTTTCGAATGTGATGGGAACAAGGTAAAGATTAATTGATGGTTTTGGTTTGAGGCCCAAAACAGCTCCGATGAGTTTAGCGGAACATAAATTTCAAGTACTACAGCTCAAATCGTAAATATTATATTCTTTCAAAATTTGGAACAAAATATGAAGGAGACCAATGGAAGTACTACTAGCAACCCATGATTTAACTACTACTAATGCGCCGGTGGATAATAATGTCTTTCTTCCGCCCTCATCCCTCAATTTGCATCTGTTGTATTAATTCACCATCAATGAAGTGAACGACTTTATCGCGTTAAATTATCACATGGGGTGGATCTTGGTACAAAATTGCGTCCGTGTACCAGCGTGTGCGTCCGAGGAATATGGTTCGTGGCTTGCGTGCACATCTTTGCTTCGTGCATGTACCACGTATGGCTCGGGGAGGGCAGTACATTCTTGGAACCAGCAGCATGTCATTGTGATCAATCACGCAAGGAGGTGCGACAACGCCTCCACATGTGCCCGTGGCTTCATGAATGTAAGAGACAATGTAGCATGCCATTGTTATTCTAATTTACGTGTTTTGCACATACTCGAAGTACTAGTAAGGTACGTGCATTGCCGCATGATTACAACAAATTATGAATAAATACCACACTATAGCATGTAAGCTCTGAGTCATATATGCGTGATGTAGTCCTCGTTTAATTCTTATAGTTCATCTCATTCAAAATCAATTAGTTTTTTATAAAAAAAAAGCTAAAAGCGTGAATAGGAAAAACATGGGATTATAATGGAATGTCGTCTTGAATCCTCTGAGTTATGCAGTGTTTGATTGTGCATGAAAAGCAGAATTCTTTCAAAGAGGTTTGAGTGGATGGGATGTTTCCTATGAAATCTAGTGCAAATGAATCATATGGAAAAATTCCTATGGTTTACAATCCTCTGAATGAAACAACCAAGATAGGAAAAATTCCTAATGATTAGAATCCTCAAAAATTCCTTTGAGAATCCTTTGAATCAAAGAAGCCCGTAATCTATTTTATGATTCATGGAATTGTGCGTTGTAAAGCATAAAGTAAAAAACAAATAATGGCAATTCAACTAGAAAAAAAGTTTGGGCAGTTATGATATGGAAGATTCTAGAATAAAAGAGAACCACTATTGTTTTGAGGTTTGTGCATTATGCTTAAGTTCAACCATGGAGTCTGCTAGATTGTACATGTGGCAAAATCGGTGGGGGCTAGAAGATGGTGCGAGGCAGTGGAGGAGACTATGAAGGAATGCACAAGTGGAGATCGATATTTAGAGAGCGAACCGTGCCTTTTTGCTGATTAAAGCCATGAAAAATAAATGAGCTAGGGGCCAAGCATTGCTAATCCTTTGAGGAGGTCAATTCATGAAATTAAACCTTTTTCAATTGTC